>JAHDVE020003859.1:0-12031 GCA_022606495.2 Halesus radiatus
TTTCATCACTACATCTGCCTCTACTGTCTATTATACCTCACCGGACACGTCTTCCTATTGAAACTATCATCATTTAAGGATTTATAGTATATGTGGAGCTTACATAATGGCGTTTGTGGAATATATGAGGTAGAATACTCAGACCTAACCCCATACATTATAATTAAGATCCAAATAAAAATGGATATTAGATACATCATACACGAGTAAGCAAACAAGGTGAAGAGGTGGAGCTCATCCGAGTCGAGAGTCACGAATGCCATTTTCTTGTCTGGGACCTTTTCCGCTAGAGGCGCTAGTGTGTTGCAAGTAGCCAGTAGTATCAACAATCATGAAAATAAATCAGTCTTGTATTATTTTTGGTAGCCCTACTGCATCGCCCAGTGGTGCAACGACACATTGAGGTGACGAGACGCAAGAAGGTCTCGGGTTCGAACCCCAAGGTCGCCAACTATAGGATCAATCAACGCTATCAACACGAAAACAACACCGTTTATACCTACTTACAGGCTTACAGCTATAGGTGTAGAATTAATACAATTCCGACACTTATCATTGTAATATTGTAAAACAGTATGCCCAAAAAAATTTACATATAAAGTCAAATTGGCTGACTTTATTGAATGATGCGAGCATTTTATTTACTCATTTCAACTGTTCTCATGATATCTATTGTTTATTTTTTCTTTTGTTTTGTTTATAATGTAGCGCAGCATGAAAATTGCAGCTCGCTGTTGGCGACGCAATGACAAATAAGAAATTACCTTTTATTCCCTGTCAACACTTTGTTGTACTCACCTTTTTGGTTGCAACTCATCCAGTTCAACGTTTTTTGCCATAGACGGTCAATCAACATTAGTAATTATGGTTACCATTCTCCACTGTCACTCACAAAATATCAAGACTTATTAACTCAAGCCAGGGCCTTGAAATTTTTTGTACTAGTCTAAATGATTTTTATCAGGCTTAACGAAAATAAACCTCGAAGTTTATCATTTGATATGCCTAAAATCATGGACTCGACCAAAACTTTGTTCAGACATTGAATTTTTCTCAAATTTTTTCGTTGCTTCATTCACGCATTAGTAAATGAATTCAGAAGTAAAACACAGCTTTTCAGACAATCGTATCCATAAATTTAAAAAATTCATCTGTAAATTGCTTAGCTGGGCTAGCCGGTTAGTACTTACCTAAAGTCATTAAATAAATAAAATAAAAAAATAATAATAATAATAATAAAATTAAATTAAAAATTCACGCATCGGTGCGCAAATGCGTCCACAGCCCGCAACACTGTAAATAACCAAAGTGTAAAATAAATTTAAAAAAACGTTAATATTCATTAAAACTTCTTACGGTTTTTAAGGTAATTTTATACATATTTTCGAGTCCTAAAATTCATTTTATGAATACTTTCCAGTCCTAAAAATTAACACCAATAATTCAATAAATACCACCTCTTCTTGTGCCACCAATCATGTAATAAATGTAACATCAATAGAAAAGGAGAAACAAACAACCATGTAAAACTATCATCACTATAAATAAATTTTTCAAAAACTGTGTTCATCTGATGCGACCTGCCAGGTAAGTATGTTTTTCTGTATCTGTTTATACATAATTACTTAAGAAATATTTTGTACAGCGCCCTTGAGGTGATTTTTCCCAAAAACGGCGCTATACAAATCATCCAACTATTATTATTATTATTATTAAATGCTGTTCTTTTTTCTTTAGCTCTTATTTATGTCATTTCAGGTTATTTATTTTTTTGAAATTAGACAATAGTCCGTTAATAAAAAATACGAATATAAAAAAAAAACTCCGATTCAAGCCAGCAGCACGAACTCGCTTCTACATTGATAGTATTATAATTAAATATAGTTTTAATGCTAATATTATTAGAGTCTATACGTTACAGAACCAGCATTATTTATTGACCCGACATTAACACCTATAATTTGCGACCCCGACGCGATATGAACACGCAACCTTCAATGTACTCTTATGTATAATTGCTTATAAGTGCCCAATTAATAAAACTTAATTGGTTCATCTTATGTTAATTTAACAGTGTAATTATAATATTGTATAACTGTTTGATTCCTAAGTAAAATAAATTTATAAAAAGTAGGTCTTAAATAAACGATATGTGTAGTTACAATAGTTACATATGACATGTATCAATGTCCTTTCACACATTGGAACGAGATTAACTCATAACTCGAGATTGAATTTTCCCAATTTTAATCCTGGAAAAAATTGGAATTTTTAAATGTGGAATCAGAATTATCTGGATTTATTTTTTATTTTTTATAAAATAAGTTAATCGAAGCGTATTATCCTATGAAATGAGCACGTCCAACAGGCTAACGCGCGTTCAATTTTAATATATAGACACTTCTAAGATATTTAAGTAAATAGGGTGAGGTTTGTCCATGTTTTGGTAGAGAATACGTACACCAGCTGCGTGGTGGGATAGTCCGGTTGAGGGAGACCCCTTGACGTCTACAAAACGGACTCTCTCGATCCATCGCGTACTGCAGTAGGAGGATTGGATTAATACGCCCGTCACTCCTGGACGTACTGACCCCCAGATTCTTACCAAACCCTTTTTTATTTTTTATGTGACTCATAGTACATACAGGGGAACTATATCGTTACACGATTGGTAAACTTGAGGCGGCTTAAGGAGGGGGCCTGGGGACAAATATTTCGATAAATTCTGGATCTTTCCGGTAAAACCTACATATAAGATTATTTTTTTAAATGTAAGTACAAGAGTCCCAACCCTGGCAAATGCCAAACCCAATTGAAGTATATTGTGATTATGAAGGCATAGGGAAGGGGAAGGAGATGGGGTAGAGGATAATGGGGAAGTATCACCTGGCTATTTAGATCTAGTCACCAAACACGGTTAAAACCATTTCAAGCAACATTTAGATTCTGAATGGTAGTTTTTCTCCAAGGTTCTAAATGTATCTACCACTCTTTTTTAACCTTTGGCAATAATAACTTAATATATAAAGAAGAGTGTTTGTGGGTTTATTGGTTTTTTATATGAATCAAAAGTTTTATTCCGAGCTTAATGAAATATTGCAAACTTGACCTTCAAAACAAGACAAAGGTCACTTTCTATATGAGATTTTGAAAAACCATCCCATCCACATTTCCCACCCCAAAAAGTAGAAATTTGTTCATTTTTGATGAAATTTTGCTCACTTGACGTTAAAATTAGGGGAAAATTATTGGATAGGGTTAGGGGTAGGGGTAACATATCACAACCCCGAAACTTTACTCCAAACCATTCATAACCCCACTTCAGCTAGTATAATGTATAGCAGGTAAAGGTTTAACTTTCAATAAATTTTCTACTGCTTCTCTCTTCCCGTCTGAGTACAATAACAACAACAACTGTGTTACAATAATAATTGTAAGAAAATAAAAATAACAACTTCGCTTTTCAGTTCTTTCTCTTTTGAATTTGAAAATTGGAACAATGGAACGGCGCGCAGTTGTTTTCGCGCGCGCGCGGAATCGAGGCCAAAGAAAGAGTTGCCGCTTGACTCTGTTATTATTCGTTCTTACTTCTTGCCAGGCTTCAGGGATTTTCAACTATTTCAGAGTGAGAATATATATATATATATATATATATATATATATATAGTTTAGTTAAATGACAATTCAGGACACGTATGATTCGGCACATTTTTTTTAAAAACTGATACACGATAAACTAAATTTAAAAAAAAAAAAAAATGGTCAAAAAGTCTATGTTAGCTGAGAGTGGTGATTTCGCTATGCTGTAATCAATGTTGAAACTTATGTATGCTCGATATTATGATTATTATTTACTTATTATTACTTATTTATTACTTATTATTTTATTTTTTTATATCTACCTATTTTTATTTACTCATTACTCTTTACATAATTTTATTTAATTATTATTATTTATTGTTTTACTTAAATTCTAAAGCCGCTCATCTCAACACAGGACTGTCCTAGTGATATGAGTTACTAAGGGTTTTTTTTGTTTTAATTTGAGGATTAAACAAATATAAACATTAGAATGAAAAAAATACGTGCCTGAAAACTTGAAAATTCTTTCAATTTTTTAATGACTTATTGACGATTATATACCGTATTGTAAAATATTTTTAATGATTGTAAATAATATTAACAACTCTCAAAATGATCATGGAAGTGTGGCGACTGTCGCCCAAGAACTATTCGTTTGTACTTTAGTGCAATCAGTGTAAGAGAAACAGAGCTTTGTATTTTCTCTATTTTCATAGGACGACGGCTTCCTTTTAAATCTACATAGAAAGTCCTTCTAGTGTGCATCCTTTATTATATGGGGTGGACACGTGGTTAATAACAATGAATCATGACCCATTTCCCTTGTTTCTTTTTTCTTTAATGACGAATGATGTCTAGTATGAAAGAGATAGCACGAGAAAGGAGCGCAAAGAAAGTACAAAAACAACTATGAACATTTGTCCTATGTCTCTTCTTCATCATCTGTTACTTGAGAAAAACATACTGTGATAATTATAGCCTGTTGACTATTATTCCGCCATCTCTTAGACGTTGGTAAACATATTAAATCTGCTTCTAGCGTTTCTTGGATATGATACAAAACAATAAATATAATTATGTACGATTTTTGTTATGTCTGCTGTATTTTACAGAAATCGACTAAAAAACACATGTTTATTTTCCTAAGGTGTCATAAACATCATTTTATGTGTAATTAACAAGATTTTTTCTCTAAAGATGTTTAACCCTGTGAATAGCTAGCACCTTATCCTGTGATGCTGTTATTTGCACTTGAGCATTTTGCTCACCTAGTTGTCGATACTCATATTTCGTAAAGAGCAATACTATTAGGTATATTCGATACGAGAGATGGAAACACTGATAGGGATATTGAAAGAAGGTTGAATGCAGGAAACTCCATTAACGGAGGCCTGAACGTGGTTGGTGCAAACAAAAAGTTGTCAAAAGAAGCGAAGCTAGCAGTTAGCAATGGAGTGCTGTTACCAACCCTGACATATGGCAGTGATGCATGGAACTGGCAGAGGAAGGATGAAAGTAGACTGAATGCTATAGAAATGAGATCTCTGAGACGAATGTGTGGTTAAACCATGTATGATCGTGTGAAAAATATTGAGATTCGTAAAGAATGCAAGGCTGATGTAAGCGTAGTGAACAAGATTAAGAAAGGGACGCTTAGATGGTTTGGGCATGTAGAGCGAATAAACGAAGAAAGGAGTGTAAGGAGAATATATGACGCGAATGTGAATGGAAGAAGAAGCCGGGGACGCCCGAGGAAGATATGGCATGATCAAGTGAATCAAATACCTGAGTCGGGCCATGTCAGAAGTCGGAATAACAGAAGAGAATGTATGAGGCGTTGTATGAATGTGAATGAAGCAAGAAGTGTAAAGATCGAGTTGTTTGGCGGTCCGTCCTCTCCGCCTACCCCTGCGGGGAAACGGCGTGATGGTTAGTTAGTTAGTCGGTTAGCAATACTATTATATTTCATATGAAGCTGTAACTTAGTGATGTGACATAATAATTTTAAAAATAAAACAATAACTTTGTATAAATTACTTTTATTTATACTTTTGTCGACCGGGTTTCGCCACTACCGTTGCTTCTTCAGGACAGTATAATACTAAACTATGAACTAAGATACACATGTGTTATAGATTGATAAAAACAGGCGAGTTAGCATAACACATGTGTATATTAGTTCATATCTTAGTCATACACTACCCTGAAGAAGCTACGGTAGTAGCGAAACCCGGTCGGCAAAAGTATAAATAAAAGTGATGTAAACAAAGTTATTGTTATATTTTTTAAAGCAATGCTAATGTTTAAAACGTTTTTATTTCGTATTAAAAGTAATTAAATTTGACTATGTTTTTAAATAAAATTGTAGATTAATATTATTTAAATAAAATTCACAAACATTGACACCATTATTTCGCGTCCTCGAGGAGTATAGCGCGGTTTGTTAACGTGTTTTATTGTATTATCTCAAATGTCAAAGTTGTGATAACATAAGACGCCATTTGCAAAAATGAGAGCATTTTCCGATAGGGTGATGACGTTTGTGCCACCTGTTACATTAACATATTTCAGCGCAATGTTATGACAGATTAGTTATTGTTAAATAAAAAAATATTTGAAAAATATTGTATTAAAATATTAATGGTAATTGAAAAAGATATTTCGAACAGATTATTGTAAAAGGGTTACTTAATTAATGAAGTAGGAAGTGTGGAATAGAAGAAGAATAAAAAAACGCATTTTTAACCCATAGTTTAAAAACGATTGAAACACGTTTTTGACTCATAAATGTGGTGTGTTCGGTGCAGAGTAATTTGGAGCACGAAATGTATGATTTTGGTACGCTTTTTTTTTTCTTTGGAAAAACTGAACATATTCTCTCAACGTTAAATTGAGAAATTGAAGGCATTTGAACTCGCTTTAAGATCCTCATTCTCTCTCTTAGGTTTATAGGTAATGTTGGGCAATTTTCTCGTTGAATAATTAAACTTAATAATTGTAATAAAGCACTTCTTGGAGAAACGTTGTCTGTGTTTCCCTTGTATATAACATGACTATTTATTCCTATCTTATTTCTCATTAAAAAAAGCATAAGGGACCATCTACAAATTACTCTAGCTACTGAATATAAGGACTTCATTTCGTCCACAACATCCAGCTCCCCTTTTGCAAGGTAGTAGAATGTTTCTATTTTTGAAACTGTTAATACATGGTGGAATTCCATTATAGTATATTATAATAAAACAAATATAAAACTTTTTTCCACTTTAATTTTTATTTGACCGTAACCGGGTTTCAGATTGATTTGACAATAAAATTAGACCAGTACTAAGTCATATTACTTGTAAGGTTTTTCCCCTGAATAATATCGAAGTAAATATAAAATTAAAAACCCAAGGTGATTAGAATACTAGAATTACTAAACGACCTAATAACAAATGTAATTAAGATAATTGATTTAAACCCTTGTAGTCCACCCCTCTTCCCCTCCCCCATATATATGTTGTGTATAAAAACCATAGATTTAGAATAATTTGTACCAGTCTGAAGATGGCCCTAACGAGCTGAAACCCGGTTACGGTCAAATAAAAATTAAAGTGGAAAAAAGTTTTATATTTGTTTTATTATAATATACTGTAGTAGAATGTTATTTGTTCGCTGCGTTCTTTACTTTATGGATCATCCGTTCTAATATTCGCTTAATATTCAATGGTTTCTTCTTCAAATTCTTACCACGATTCAAAATTACGTTTTTGTCGATGTGTTTGATAATCTTATAAAAAGTTTAAATATTATATTACGCACATCTGTAAACATCATGCAAATACGAATATAATTAAAATTTCTTAAAAAAAAGATTGGTATTCACTTTGTGGCGTAATGATTAATAAATTATTTAAAAAATTACTTTGTATTCACCACCTTATTAATATACACAGATATCAACATGTTTCGAAAGCGATGCTTTCATAATAAATTTCTTTCTTAATTTTTGTTTCAGTTTATAATTTTTCTATTCTTACATTATTTTGTTCATTTGTTTATACTTGACATTATTATATTTTAGCATTCTATATGTTCCCGGTGAAAAAAAAACAATATAATTTTTTTATCAATGAAATCATTATAGTAAAAAACGTTATTTAATAGAATATTCTAATAATACTTTAGAGAATAATACGTAAGCACACTCTTAAACAAAGTTACAATTAGTTAAATATTACATAGGTGGCGCAATGAGCAAAATACTCACGATACAATTTTTCGCAACGATTATCTTCCAGAGATTCATAAAATAGAGTAATGTCATCGTCCTGCATGCAATGAGAATATTAGAAAATTGTTAAAGGATAGAAGGGATTTTCCATTTGCTGTGATATAGGATATATGAGTAACGTGCTTAAAAAAAATCACGAGCAAAATGCTAATAGCGCCGGCAATGCTGGGTTAAATCTATTATTGTAAACTTTTATGTGGGCCATTTTTAAAACAGCTGTTCCATCTGTTATAATATACTACATACTATTTCGCTGTCATACTCTAATCAAATAGCATATAGGTATTATTTTTAATCAAGGTCTAACTAAAAAAATGACC
Source organism: Halesus radiatus (assembly GCA_022606495.2). NCBI lineage: Eukaryota > Metazoa > Arthropoda > Insecta > Trichoptera > Limnephilidae > Halesus > Halesus radiatus. The sequence continues at coordinate 8,179 of JAHDVE020003859.1, forward strand.
TCCTTATAACATTGTGTAAATAATCAATTTTTTTTTCAATTTCACACAACAATTCATAAAAAAATTGAAAAAATAATATTACAAATATTTCATTGAAGATAATAGTAGCAAATCTCAAATGAAAACATAAAACAGAAAAGAAACGGACATCAAAAGGTAACCACCATATGGCCATTCTATTGTTCTCAGTCATGTTAATCGATATCATACTTTAATTAAAGAACTGTTAACATCATCTTTCTATATTAACTGCAAAATTCTACCCGGATTTTTTCGCAATCTATATAGTGTCTTGGATATACCTACCCGATTTTTATTTATATCAATAAATTAATTCTTAAAAATACCTTGTATTCACCACCTTATTAATATACACAATGTGAAAACGTTTCGAAAGCGATGCTTTCTTCATAATAAATTTCTTTCTTAATTTTTGATTCTGTTTATAATTTGTCTATTCTTAAATTATTGTGTTATATGTATGTCATTTGTTTATACTTGACATTATTGACTTTTCTACAAGTCTTGGATTAATATTAAATAATTATTTGAATAACTTCATAAACGTCATTGTAAGTTTCTCTTAAACATAAAATATGATTGAAATTTGTTAATATTATCTTCAATGATTAAAAAAATACTATGATGATGTTTATTAGTTTCAATGAGCCATTCGAATACAAAATGAAATGCGTAATTACATATTTTGCGTGCTCTGATTTGAAAACCTCTGCCTCTCCCTCTCTCTCTCTCTCTCTGTATCTTCGTGTTACCTATATCGTAAATATATTGTATATTTACATTTTTAAAATGCGTAACCAGTCTCCGTAATCTACCTATGGACCGAACTACCTCGGCTTATTGCCGCCTGTTACCTGTTTTATGATCTCTCCCACGAAAGGTGGAAAAATAATCTTTTCGTAATAATGTCACCTCGGTTTTTCGGTGACCTACAAAGATCAAGGTTAGATTGTTGAATTCGAGGGCGGTTCGGTTTTTCTTATATGTCTTAACTAACCAACCAGTTTCCCCAAAGGGGTAGACAAAAAGGATATATCGCCACATAACTCTAGCATCATCTCTCAAACATACTCTTCTGTTATTTACACTATTGGTATGATCCGATTCCAGTGTTTGATTATAAAGGGTGCGCAAACTAACATAACTCGTAGAGCAATTCCAAAAAATCAGTCATCGTAGAATTCAAATACAAAAAGGAGCTACTAAATGCCCCAGCAATCTCTCTAAAAAGAAATAAAATACTTGTGGCCTCACACGTTCAATTCCTGGACATATCCGAATAGATGAAAGATGTAGAAGATATGGAACGATAAAGAAGAGCCATTAATAGAGTGAGAGCTCAATCGAAATGAAACCATCGTATTTTTTTTTAAATCTCAAAAGCTGCAAAGGGATGGCAATGTGGGAACAATTCCAGATGACAGGAAACCGAAAAACATTACCTAGTGGATACCCAAGTGAAATCAAACCAGGGAGCGACCGAGGAAAAGTGGATTAACTTTGAAGAAGAAGACTGGAGTATGATGGGGGACCTAAAGATTGCAGAGGGATGGCTAGGAACACAGGAAAAGTAGCTCAGCTCGCATGTTTGGTTCATTTAGCAGCGCCAACAGCAGACCGCCACCTCGTGTTTGACCAGTGCTTCTGTCTTTTCGGAAAACGATATATCTACTGTCGAAAATCTGCGCATTAAAAATGCCGGAAGCTTTCGCAAAGTATTTTAAATCTGTCTATAATCAGGAAAAAGTTGATTTTAAATCTTTTGTGCCAGGGCTATCTGGATCAACATTTGCTCAAAATATTTCTATTGAAAACGTCGACGCCGTGGATTTTAGTTTAGCGGTAAAAAAATTGAAACCAAAAACATCGTTTGGCCCTGATTTAATTCCACCCTTTGTTATTAAGGGATGTTCCGAACCATTATCCAGGCCACTTTTATATATATTTAATCTCACTATCAAAAACGGAATTTTTCCTAAACTATGGAAGCTTTCAAAGGTCACCCCTTTACACAAAGATGGTGACAAGTATCAAGCAACCAACTACCGACCCGTAGCTATTCTTTCCGCATCCGCTAACTTATTGGAAATAATTATCCACAAATATGTTTATGCCAAAGTTGAACCATTTTTGATAGAGCAGCAACATGGATTTAGACATGGCCGATCAACCACTACGAATTTATTTATATTTAAAAATTACGTCGCGAGAGCACTCGATAACAATGAGCAAATTGACACATCATATCACGACTTTGCGAAGGCTTTCGATAAGGTTGATCATTTAGTTCTCCTAAGTAGGCTTGAAGAGATTGGTTTTTCTGTAAATTTACTGAAACTATTCAGAAATTATCTTAACGGAAGAAAACAATTTGTATCTTATGCTTTAAACAACTCCCGCACATATACCACAGGGATCAAATTTAGGACCACTATTATTTTTAATTTTTATAAATAGCATTAGAAAAAATATAAAATTCGTCCGTTTTTAACTTTTCGCCGACGACATTCATGCGAATAAGTACGTTAGAAGACTGTAGGCAACTTCAAGAAGATATTAATGGAATTATTGAATGGAGTATTGCTAATAAACTCGATTTTAACGTAAAAAAGTGTTCAGTTATGTGCTTTACAAGGTCACACAAGACTGTATACTTTAATTACAAAATGAAAGATACATCTCTGAAGCACATGACGACTTGTAAGGACTTGGGAACTGTGTTTGACGCTCGTTTAACATTTCATGCTCACATCGAAAGGATCTACAAATCAGCCACAAAAATGTTGGGTTTTGTCATACACAGTTCAAAGGAGTTAACAAACCTTGCAGTTATAAGGCTGCTTTACTTCAGTTTAGTGCGTAGCATTCTCGAGAGTGGATCTAAGGTATGGGGGCCAGAGGACACCGTTTATGTACTAATGGTCGAGAAAATCCAAAAGAAATTCTTACGATTCCGCTACATGAGAGAGTTCGGTTTTTACCCATGGCTGTTTCCAACAGCTTTTATCTCGGGAATGCTGGGTATTTGCAGCCTAAGTTCTAGGAGAGATATAGCATTACTACTTATGGCTCATAAACTATTGAACGGTGTATTAGCAATACCTGACATCCTGGCTGAAATAAGATTTTATGTCCCTGATAATTTCACGCGAGGCCGCCAACACAGGCTTCTGTTTCTTCCCAGGTGCAGAACTAACTTACCAATGGTGATGCCTCTGGGAAGACTTACTAGGTTAATTAACTGCCTCGCAGGAAATGTGGATGTTTTTCACATGACCTACAATAATTTTAAGCACGAACTTATTATGTTATAACATTATGTTCCTACTTATAACTCTTTGTAGCTATTTTTGTTTTACCTCTGTGTTATATAATCGTGCTAACTATATTTCTGTAATTTTTTATCGGTTTTGCATTGTATTAGTATTTATAACTGTTTTTGCAAAATAAAATAAATAAATAAATAAATCAGTGGAGAAAAATTGAATGGATTAAAATTGTAACGGAATATTTAATAAAAAAAAACAAGATGACTATACAGTTTTGTAGCCAATATTATTGGATACATTAGTAGCGTATGGATATCAAAGAAAAAAATATAGAGCCTTCTATGGGGTTTCGGAACAAGTTACTTTTCAAATATTTAATATTTTGTTAGTATCATACAGCCGGTTCCATGATAATTGATTCCCCGACAGATGGCCCTCGGACAGATGATCCCCCTGACATTTGATCCCCCCACAGAGTGGAAGATACTCTTAATATCGTTTTGGTGAAACACCATCATTCAGAACTGAAACATTGCTTGAAATGGCTTTTAGCCGTGTTTGGT
>JAHDVE020003860.1:0-10109 GCA_022606495.2 Halesus radiatus
GTACCTGGGCAGATATCTCCACCATATCTGCAAACCCTTTGTCGTTATTAATTCGAAGGTTGATTGAGGACGTCCAGCTCTGCAAAACATCGTGAATGCATCCTGAAGGTTGTGCCTAAAATCAATACATATAATGCATGCTCAATTGGTTATTGAAATGAAGAAAGTCTAAAGTGGGAGATACTGCAGTCCTCAGCATCATATACGTGAGTATTATGAGGATCAGAAAGGACAGGAAGTAGAGCTTAAATTTCTTATGAATTATGGGAGCTAGTCTTGAAGTTTAATGGGGACTGTCCAAGTGGATATAGTGGCTATTTTAAAGGGAGGCAGTTCCTATCATTTTCACAATAATATAAATTTAAATATTGATAATATACCAGTCTGAAAACTTAATAATAAATTTACTATGCTAGACTATACAATGGACTGATACATATTACTCCATAAAATATACATTTTTTTGTAAGATAGATGTTGGACTTTCTATAACCCTTTATTTGGGAGTCCATTTTTTGGGATTGTTTTTGTAACCATAATATCGTATATTTTGTCAGGAAGGACGTTGTTATCCTTGGGACGAAGAGTTGTTGGTCTGGTTTTGCCTCTAGTTTTACAAATAACAAAAGGTGAGTGCGAGGAAGTATAAAAATAGAAAACCAGAAAGGATGAATAGGAAGGTAGGAAATGAAGAATATGTTTTTTTAAAAAAATAATATAGATAGATAACTTTGACACAAAAATACCTCAGAGACAATAGCATCTCTACAACTGTGAAAAAGGTAAAAATGATTCGATCTAACTCGTGTTCAGTGTATATATTTTTGTAAATATGTATTAATTCTGATATAATAACAGTGTATTTTTTTTATATTTTTTTTACAAAAGTGCATTTTCAATATATTCGATGAATCGACATATTTAAATATGTCAATTTTTGCTAAAAAATGGGGGGTTTTGAGTTCAGTTAATTTTTTTGCTATTATTCAATAAAAACAAATATAGAAATTATAACTTATCATGAATTAATTCAGAGTAGCAACGATAAAAACATTAAATATTACATAGTTAGATAAAAAAAAAAAAAGGTTCCAAAATTAATTTAGTATCAGTTTAATTCTATCTTAAAAAAACAGTTTTTTTATCTCTCTCTCTCTTTATTCTAAAATGGTTTTCATTGTTCCACAATGATTTTTTCTCAGCTTTACTAGAATTATATCTTATCTATCTCTCTTTGTGATTTCGAGTTTTCAGACTCAATTCTTACATCAATATTTAAAAAAAATATTACTCAATCATTAATCAAAATTATCTCTTAGTAGAATAATGTTCGATCGACTAACAAAAGATATATAAACACTATTTACTCACATACATATATATATAGATATAGATCTATTTAAAAATTGTAATTCCATGCTATTAATATAGTCAGCAGCAAATATTAAAAAAAATAGCTTTATTAACTATATTAAAAAAAAAATATTCTATAAATATAATAAAAAAAAAATCAGTAAAGTCCATGCCATCACTAGGACAATTTGTGTTGATCTACTCTCTTCTTGTCGCATGCTGCTCTTGCACCGAACTTGCCATGATCGATGCAGGGCGTGGAACTTACGCAGACGAATTTATAACATTCGAATACAGACAGATTGCTGAAGGAATGGCTACCTTCACCATAAAGATGTTTGTTCATGGAAATTACGTTCTATATCCAGGCGACCATCAAGTAATAACAATTAGCATGTTTTTTAAATATATACACAACTTTAAATTCTGAAAAAAATCTATCTTATAATCAATGCTTTTTTTTTTAAATTTATTTTTTATTATCTATAGTTTGAGAGCAATCAAAGCTCAACCTTTCCAATTCTATTCATTTCTAACTGGGACTTTCGATTTGTTGAAAACAGACTTTCAAATGTTAAAGTTTTAAGGTAGGTGACAAAAAAGAGTTCCTACATGCTGGTAGAATGCTCAGTCATTTCTTCAGAATCTAGTTCTATTTCCAATTTCTCAAATTTCTTCAATAATTTGCATTATTCGTTCGATAATTAAACACTTTCTCAAAGCCTGAAAATCGAGATTCTTCGTTCGACGAGACGGCGTTTGACGAGCAAAACATTCGGCAACGTGGATGCTTTGGTCAACCCAGTAGTCTTTTCCGACAGCCGAGTACACTTAAGCTTCCAAATCAACGATACCGACCTTACAATTTTGGCGAAGTATAATAAATATGGTTATTTTTCGCTTCTATTTTCGGGTTTAATGGCAAAAGTACATTATAAACTGTTTTCATTTTATTTTATACCGTGATTTCCAAAATAAAAATTTTTTTTGCTTCTAGGGAGATTATCATGTATATCAAATAATTGACGGGGCTATTAGTATTAAGGATTATTATAGTCCAGGCGGACATGACACGCCGTAGCCTGACACTGCTGATAGTCTCAACATTATCGGTTATGATACTGATTAATCGACATATTTCACAGTCAAATATTCCAGGCCTTTAAAGACAGGAGACTCTCAGGATGCTGTATTTACCGTCAACGAGTCATTTACATTTTCTTATGCAGTCGCAGAGCCGTCACTAGTCTTGGCAGAACATGGAAATGGTGAATTTGTTCTGTTTTCAGGTCAATTGCTAGTCAATGGATCAGACTCGAAGATAACAATTGTCGCCGCTCCCTTGATTGACCCAACTCTGCTTCATGGAATAATCTTGACACTGGCCTGGTCATTAGTCATCGATATTGCCATCTGGGTTCGCTTTCTATACGCGTTCAAATATAGAATAATTACTCACGCTTTGCTTGCAGACGCCGCAGTAATCGGCAGTATAGTGGAGATTGCGTTGTATATCAAGTATTTCAAGGACAATGGCGGAACTACCAACGACAAAAAAGTTTGGGCCCATTATTATATTGGAATAATTATGCTGGCTTGGATGATCTTCCAGACTTTGGAAGGAATGGTTTTAAAGCTGCTACTTCGATTCGATAAGATATATCCTAAATGGATCAGCATTCTCCGACTCATACACAAACTATCGGGCTATGTCTTGCTGTTACTGGGGAAGGCCAACGTGCTGATCGGCTGGCTATTGTACAGTAAGATGTCCCTCTTCATAGTGGTGCTTGTGGAATCAATACTTCTGATTGCTTTGTACGCAATTCTCCTCTGGTACAACAGTAAGCCAATCGTCAGCCAGGATAAAAAATAAATAAGTAAGCATGAACAGTCTATTGTAGGTCTGCTTAGAAAGCCCTACAACGATCCCGAAGTGCAAAAAGAGCTAATCTATATATTTGATGACAAAGTCTACAAAATGGAGGAGATGGATGATTTTCACCCAGGAGGAAAAATAATCTCACTTGTCTGCAATGGAAGAGAAATTGATAGGTTCATGTATGGCTGTTTCCACCTTGAAATATATCCTGAACTCAAGGCATTCGTCCACCCCAAACCTTCGATGGCTATTATCGGTGATCCGATCGCAACTCTGCCAACCAACCCCATGTATATGATGCAGGCGTCCAAATTCTATGTCAAGAAGGCCTACTCGATCGGCAACAACGTTCGCCTTTATTTCTTCGCTGGGGTCAACGGGGGAGTCACTTTCACAGACACAATGGATCTCAATCATATCGGCCAGTATTTTGTGATAGAAGCTTTTGGCCTATCCAGACTATATACCTGTGTTGCTTGTTTGCGAAAGTAAGCAGTCGAGGAAAGATAGGAAATAATAAGAAGCCTGTAGATTCCTTCTGTAAGCACGCCTTGGTAACCCATTGCACATACCCCTCAGTATTAGACCTGCGTTGAACTGCCAGATACCACCAAAAGGGCTGGGGTGGGACAGGAATCTACTATTCCCCTCCTCATCAAATAATATAAAACCGGTGCGTTTACCTCGAGGCTCTCCAAAGAGTATGCATCGACCGAGTTCTGCATTCGAGGTCTTCGGGGACGTGGTATGTGTTTAGACACCATTCCTCGAGGCAACGTGATCCTCTTCGCAGGAGGAACAGGATTGTTCCCCTTCATCGATCTGATTGAGATTTTCTTTTACATGGCAATCTCTCAGACGAAATCTTCTTTGGCGAAACAGTATTATCAACACTTCTTAATACCCACCTAATTTTTTAAAAAATTTATATTTTTTATGTTTGGCTTAGTCTTTCTCAAAAAATATCTATACCATTTGCCCAGCTCAAAGGTTTAAGCTTCACTATCTTTGGAGCATTCGAATCTACTGACGACCTGATCATGCCTACAGAGTTTAAACTACTGGAAGATATGCAATTGCCTTGGTACAGAGCCTATCTAAAGGTAAAGAAGAACTCAGCTGGCTTCAAAAACGTATTGGATAAGTCAACTCGCTTCAACAGCAAGTTCCTCGATAACTATAAAGACGCCTTGGGGCATGATCTGTCGATGGTGTATATCTGCGGGCCTCCTGTCATGTACAAAGATCTCATTGAAGCTTTATAGCAACATAAAGTTCCTGATTCCAAGATCTTTCTGGTTTGATATGTCATATAGTACTTTATTTTTTTAAACAAGGTTTTTATATTTCGTTTAGATTTTTTTAATATATTGGATATTTTATTGAAATATATCTATATACATTGTATCACATCGAATTATTATAATTCCCTTATTGCTTAAACATGCTTATTATATTCACAATGATAAATACATCATATTTCAATTAACCATAATAATGAACACTCAATCAGACAACGAAATTGCTAAATAAATAATACTGGACAGAGCTGTCGATAAGTGTCTCAAATCATTCATGAGCTAAAATAGAGGGATCAGGCTCGAGCGAAAGGATACGCCGCTAATCATGAGATGTATTGGCACTGTCATGGCATGTTCCAAACTAGGAGACATGATATTAACAAGTGATTTAGCCGAATAATGATTCAAAAACAACATAAGTCTTTGTTTTCATAATGAATGTATTTCCGCAAATAATACTAAAATGTCAATTTTTTGTGTTTTTTTATTAATACTAATTCATTAGTTGATTTAGCAAGAACGAGTCTTGATTTATTACGATTGTATTTATAATAAAATATTTTTAACTTTTTGTTAACATATTTAATGGAAAGACAATATTAAATAGCTCTACTATTTTATCACGAAAATAAAATATTTTTCATGGAGGATTGCCTGCTGGAGCGGAAAGGGTAATGGGCTCTTCGAAGTCCATGTCTACATCATCAACAACCTCGTCTCCGACTTATGCGAAAGGATGTTCCTCCATATATCCGGCTTCCCAAGCCTCTTAATCAAATACTGCATCCTCCTTCTCCTTTGCCAGGTTCCTTTGTTCCTCCCTAACTCGTTCTCTTTCTTCTACAATTTTTTCGTTCTCAGATATCCTTTCCTGCCTAATAAGTTCAATAATTAAAAATAAAATAAAAAATATATTATACTTTTTTAAATTATGTTTACCTTTGCTTTTTGAGGGCATCCTGCCTCTACAGTCTGAGTTCGCAATCCATTCTCCTCAACTTTGCAGTCATCAGCATGTATTTTAGAAGCTTTCCATAAAACAAATTATAAATCATAACATTGTTCATATCTATTTTCTCAAGAACTGCGAGAATTCTACCCCACTTCGCATAAGGCAGAGGCTCCACCTCTTTCCTCCCACGATGACTGAACTCAACCAACTTCTCTACAAAGTTAAATTAAGGCGATTGGAGAATATTGGCTTTGACCGACCTCCAGTCCAGGATGTTGGTCTGTGGAAAGTTAATATCGACCTTCGTGTACCCTAGAAAGTACAAGACGCTTTGGATTACTGCTGGGAATCGAAGGATGTGTCCATCAAGCAGGTGTTGAAGATAGCTCTGGTACTTTTCGTCACCGAGGAGTTCTTTGATCTTGTCAAGCTTGAGAGACTCAAGCTCGAAAAGGTACTCCTTCTCGTTGGCCTTGAACTTGTTTAGCTCTTCCAGCTCGGGACCCAGCTATTTTTCTTCATCCTCGATAATCTTCTGAACCTGGTCAGCGAGTGGGAGTTCGAAATTTTGGGTGTATTTTATTTGGCCCTACACATCTGTCTTAAGATCCGCAAGCTAACGGTTCTCCCAGCAAGATCGCAACAGCTCGACGTACTCGGCTATCTCGTCTTGTTCCTTTTAGCTCAATTCTCGCCCCTCGCCAAGAGTGTCCAGGCACACAACGTACGACTTGACGATCGACGGCAGTGCTGGTGGTGGCAATTCGGGACTGGCCAGCTTGTCCTCCTCATACTTCTTATCCAGCTCCTCGAGTTCTTTTTCTTCAGCTCCAGATTTCGCTTTCTCTTAATACATCTCCCTGAACTCTACTTCTTTCCGCTCATTCTCCTTTTCCAGTTCTTAGCGAGCTTTATTATATTTGATGGTTTCTTCCAAGGCGGTCTCGAATGTGCTCTCTGCCAGGAAAGATTTGTATATCATAGGCACCGCCATGTAGCAGCCAAGCTTTGGAAATCGAAAATAGCTCATTTTATCGTTCTTGACCACATCAGACACATAGAGATAGTTTTTCTTTTGGGTCGGAGCGGCATTGGCGTCGGGCTCCCCTTCTGCTACTTTCTCTTGGAATATGGTGCCTGTAACGCTGCCTTCGACGGGAAGCCATCTGCCCTCCACTATGTGTTTATGCGATCTTGAGCTGGCGATGAACTCTATTCTCTTGGGCTGATCCATCTACAAGTGTGCATTTTCCCCGTCTTCGGCAATTTCCGAAAACAATCGCTTGGGGTGTTTGAGCTCCCCGATATATACGCCAGTGAGCTTAAACTTATTCTCGATGTAGTCACAGAATTTCTCGAGTATTTCCGAATGGTTATGATGTTCTATAATGCTGGCCTTGAATTATTCGTCTCTGCGTTCCAGATTTTTTATCTCTGCAGCTTTACGCTCACTTTCTGCTACATGTTTGTCTGCCTCTTTCTTGGAGTTAGTGATGATTTGCTTCTTGTAGCCGAGACTTTGCGAAAGGGTAACTTCTGCTTTTTTTTGTTTAGAGTAAGCCAGCAGATATTGCGCCAAGTAGGTGACCGGGAACTGGGGTTTGGTGTCGTAAAGATGCGCGAAAGAGTCGCAGAGCACCTTTGTGATCTCCTAATTTTTTAGAGCTGTGATTTGTGGGTGTTACTTGTGTTGGGGCTGCATTAGAGTTTTAAAAAAAGAAATAGTTCTCAACTGGTATGTATTTATTATATAAATATTTTTTTGTATATTTAAAAAAACAATTATGGATTTCAAATATTTTATTTTTATTTTTTCCGTCATTATCTATTTAAAAACCCTTTTACGAAAAATAAAGATTAAACAGGTTGTAGGATGATAAAGTGTGATTATCGCTTTATTTAAAACTATTTTTTTTTTGAAAATTTGCTTGAATCAGTTGGGATTATTAAACATCAAAACCTGTGCCTTGCTCACCAACCAGTCCACTCCTTTTTTGAGAAACTGCAGTTCTCCATCTTCTTTACGGTGAATTACCTTCATGGATACTAAGACCGCTTTTTTTGGTGGCATTAACATTTACTCCAGCATTAAACCCGATGACATTAACTCCTAGTATTATCTGTCTATTTCCTAGCCATATCTTTTTGAAATATGAAATGAGTGAGAATTGAAAGTTTCGGATGTTTTTCTGATCGGCATAGAATCAGGTTCGGAATATATTGAAGCTTAGGATTAAGTTCGAGGAACAGGAATGAAAGCTGTTGCATTTTAGTGAAATTACTTCTCCAAGTCATTGTTTTCGCGGGGTGTTTCCATTTTAATGTTTTTCATCTCTTTGCATTTATTGTTTTGGGGTTTTTTGGGAATCGGGCCAATCACCAGCTTCTGCGGCTCGATTTTTTTCTGAGCCATGTTCTTCAGGTATATTTTATGAAGCATTAGATAGTAATACCACTAGTTCATAAATAAATAAGTGTTAGGCTAGTGTTTAGCCTAATTCATCTTAAGGATTTTGAATTTTAGGACTCTCACTTCGATTCGGGGGTTCTGAGTCAGGGTGGAACATTTCTTAGATGTCTACATATATATATTCATCAAGAAAGGTGATAATTATATTTATGTATTTTATGTGTTATTTGATAGTTGGTTGGGAGAACTTGATGGGTTCATGAAAAAGGAAATGAAAAACTAATACATATATGATTTGTATTTTACTTGCAAGAATCTGATCAGAGACAGGTTGTCAAGGTATGTACAGATAAATTCTGAAAGGTTGGAGTTGTCGAGGATTTTAGTAAATGAACCTTCGACGTTTGTTAAAGTGGACACAAATCCGAACTTGTTTAACACACTTTAGAGTCCAGGACTTCGGATATTCAATGTTGAGCAAATCATGAAATACTATTTGTGTGTTTTCTTTGTGAAGAGGATATAATCAATTAATTAATTATTTTTTTTATGAGTATAGCTGTGACAATATAAAATATAATTGATAAACAAAAACATTAATAATTTTAGTTGTGGTCATCATTGTATTATAGAATATATAATCAATTATTGCTTATGTGTTTCTAGAATCAATCAGATATTAAAAAAAATCAAGACATAAAATCGCTTTAAAACAGAAATGTCAAAATTCATCATTAAATATTTTTGTTTAGTTTATTTATATTAATTAAATATATAAATCAATTTAACGATCCATCATTATTTATAGTTAAAAATATAATAAAAAAAAATGTAACTTATTGTCGATAGATAAACAAACAACACTAATGTCCAGATAAAAAATAAATAAATATCAATCGAAGCTGACCAGCAAACCCCTAAAGTAAGATAGAAGCTTAGCCTGAACTACGGCCTGATTTTTTATCAAAGGATTACCTCCGAGATACAACTTCATGAGTCCTCCAACTCTGATGCCTATCAATTGGTCAGCGATCGTATTGTTAAATTTATTGTTGCTAAACATCAATAATAAATGTTATACTTGTTAAACAAAAAATTATTATTTAAATAAAGAATTCTTGTATTTAGGTCGTTATCGCTAATATCACTTAGCGAGTTTCTGGACAGATCAATAGACTATGCAGAAACAATATAGTTTGCGTTCATACTAGTCATTCCGTTTCCATCAAGCTTGACGTCATACAGTCTCGGAAGCTTGTTGTTGTGGAAAGATGTGATGTTGTTGTTGGAGAGTTACATGCTGGTCATGTAGCTGGTCAGGTTGGCAATCTATGTGATATTGCAGTTGTTCATTGAGAGAACCTGGATCTGTGGCAGACTGAAATTTTTGAAGGGAGTGAGCAGATTGTTGTTAGACAAAGAAAGGGTTTTTAAAAAACGGAAGCTGTTATCATTGAACTAGGAAAGACTGTTGCTGGTGATGGAGAGAATGGTAAATTCTTCAAATAAGTCATGTTGTTAAAGGTTGTGATTTGGTTGTTATCCAATCTGAGTTCGCTTAAACTTTCGAATTTATTCCCATTTTATTAATCGAAACTTGTGAGATTGTTGTTCGACAGGTCAAGAATCTGAAGTTTGGGAAGTGAATTATTAGTAAAACTTGTCATCTTGTTGATGCTTGCATGGATCTCGACGACGTTTGGGAGAATGTTATTGGAAAAATCACTGACCGCATTAGAATTGATGCCTAAATACTGTAGATTAGGCCAGTTGAGGCCGTTAAAGGTGAGGTTATTGTTATTCACTAAGACTTCCATGAGGTAGAGCTCGGTCTGATTAAAAACAACTTTTTGTTTTATTTGCCAATCGAAATATCTTTTTCATAGTCCTCAATCTATTTATTCAAGGAGTTGATATCATCTTGGTATTGTTTCATTGTTGCTATCTAGAAGATTCGTAAAAGAATAAATAAAATATCTTTAAGATGTGATGTGATTAATAAAGTAAAAATATGATTTTTACAGCAAAGAAGATGATGGACGCCACGGCCAAGAGAAATACTACAATAAAAAGGGAAGAAGCAGACTTTGAATTTCTTTTTGCTAGACTGCTCGATGGTCGAGTCAATTAACCTGTCTTCAATTTTTTTAGCTCATGGATTGGATATTTACTATGATTTGTATAGATTAAATAAAGAGATGTATTTGGTCT
>JAHDVE020003861.1:0-65276 GCA_022606495.2 Halesus radiatus
CGTCTTTTGGCCCGAAAGATGTCTTTCCTTGATATAATTTGAAACTTACAAACTTTAAGCATCACATATGTTTCATACTCTAAGGAAAAGGATGATTCAATAAGGGTTAATACGCGGTCTGTCACTTGGTATAGACAGTGTCTACAGACTCATCACAGCCTCAAACGTCTTCCCTGCTGATTGTCCTATCACCCATCCTCTATCTTTTTAACCCCCCCGATGCTTCTTATGTGTTCCATATATGTGGCCTCAAGTGTCTTTCTCAGTACACGAGACTGCACCCATTCTTCAATGGTATGTGTCCCTTAATTCTTCGCTTGGCTTCTGCGACACTTAGTGACCAGACCGTCCCATGTCAAAACACAGGCCACAATTCTGCTTTGACCTTTTACAATAGTCCAGGTCCACTTGCAAGCAGATCGTAGTTCCGTTTCGTTTCATTTTCTCATGCATTACAAATCATCCTGCCTAATTATACTGACAAAAATTTGTATAATCTTATCCTTCTCTCCCTTACCCCTTTTCTTATTAATATTACCAGGATAGGGAGTTTATTTTTATCGCGAGAGCTGATTTGGATTATCAAATCATCATGCAACATATCAGCCATCTTTCCTAAATTAAGTAGACTACCGAGCCTATACTTAAGGACGCAGACAAAGCATCAAGGAGAAGAGTCATATAGCCCTGGCATTTGTCAGCTAAACAATGGAATTTTCTAAATCGCGCACAATGGGAAGGAAGTTATAAGACATACTTAGTTAAATACAAGTCAAGCTATGCATATTTCATTCATCTTAATGTTTTATTTATGTAACATGTAGATTGTATGATACCAGCAAAAACAATTTTAATGAATCCGGAGACACCTATAATTACCTTTCGTTTTCTTTGTGTTTTTCTATGTTAAGGCTTCTTTTTTCGATCGCGCAATCTCAGTTGTTCTAATATATTTGTCATCAACTGATTGTATTGTAATATTAATTTTACCAGAAACATCTATTTACCACTAGTAAATAGTAGTATTCCTAAAGTACAATCGGTTATTTTTTATAAATTCAATCTGCGCCTTTATAGTCTCAATATTCCTGCTAAATTTTATACCTACAAACAATTAATCACCCCATATAATGCTCGCAGTACTTTTGATTTCATTTTCTTTATTATTTCTTACTATAAAGCTGCTAAAATCAAGAGAGAAGAACAGCAACTCTACATATATTAACACGGATCTAGAGGATTACTTTAATAAAAAAGATTTGTGCGCTCCCTTAGTTTCGCTACAAAAAGCTCTCTTATTGGCAGCCACAAGCTTAGAAAGAAAGGTATTAGAACTAAGCAGAGAAAAGTCGACATTAAGAATATTGTATAATGATCGAATTGTAAGCTACTCGTACGACAATATAATTGAAATGGAAATGGAAATACAGATTATGAGAAAAATCATCATGGCAGAGGCACAGGAGCTTGTCAATACTTGGGAGACAAGAATTTTTGATGAGGCAAAAGCATTGATTAAGAAAAATGGTAATGACACAAGGTCCTATAAGGTACAAAATGATAATATTTTTTTACGGAAAAAAGAAGTATTAGGAAAATCGCTATATTCCAGGCTTATAAATAAAGTATGAATTGGCGAACACTTCTATGGAAGATTTAAGATCTTATAAACGTTAGGTTCTTTCTATCTCCTATTTGTAATGGGGATAGCTATACATTTTGTCCTTTTTGCTGTTCTTTATTTAAAAACATTGTTTATACAACTTCATAGCTAAACGCTAATTGTATTCCAAATTACTGCTTTCTTGTTTGTTTTCTCGCCTATAAATTGATTGCAAAAAAACTCTAGACGCCAATTCCTTTGTTTGCAAGTGACACTGTATGCTTAATGAATCGTAAGAAGGCTTATGCGGAAATGATAGAAGAAACAATAAGAGTGTTATAAATAGATGATGGGGGATATTAGTCAGGAGAAACATGAAATCATGTATTTAATTTTCTCCTCATAAATTAACATATCTTTTCTAAAGAACAAAAAACCTTTAATTTTTTACCCTTAATGCTTTTAGACATCGGTCCTATATTTACATCCTCTGGCAGTATATTACAAGTCGAATACGCCGAAAAAGCTGTTGCAAATGGAACAACTTGTCTCGCAATGAGATACAATGATGGAATCCTTTTCATCTCTGAAATTTCTGTCGAGACAAAGCTAATTAAGCCGAAACAAAGGATAAAAAAGTTGTCGACGAATGGGATGATGTTGTACACCGGTATACTTAATGATGGTTTTTGCATATACAAGGAAGTAAGTAGACAAATAGCTAAGCAGCATAAAGCTTTAGATACCCCCGTATCCAGTGGTTTCCTTTGTAACGTGCTCAATCGATGCATTAGTATATTTTCGCGTTATCTTTCATGCAGGCCCGTTGGATGTAACTTCTTAGCTGCAATTTACGATGGTGATTTGCATCTGTACAATGCAAAATGCAATGGAGAGGTAAAAGAGTTTATTGCTTCAGCGATTGGTAAGGGTAAGCAGAGAGCTAAAACGGAACTTGATAAACTGGATTATCATTTTGATTTGGAGACTGCAGTAGATAATGCTGTAAAGATTATGTACCTTTGTCATGATAGTTTGAAGGATAAAGAATTTGTGATTGAAGCTAAGTATATTGATAGAGCTGGGAACGGGGAGATGAACGATGTCGATGCTGAAATGCTAAGTAGGTATATCAATTTACATAGTAACTTGTCAGTTGATATATAAAATCTAGTATGTCATTTTTCTTTTCGTTTTTACGTATGTTATTCTTTAACTTAATCGTTTACAACAACGTATTATATACATTAAGTTACTATTACAGCAGGTAGATATTTTATTTATTAGGGTTATTTGTAGTTTTAGCTTATTTTGCAGTTTCGGATCTGCAACCACTTGGTGATTCACATAACATATCAATGCTCCTGCACACCACATCGTCTCTTAAGCATTTATCATTTATGCTTCTCCTGTACTCCAAGGAGACTAGCTCAAGAGTTTTCCTAATGACGAGGTTCTGGATGTATGCCTCAATATGGGTTTCTACACCTAATTCTAACAGATGATGTTTGTGGAATTTAGTTACCACCCAATCCCATGTCATCACATATGGGATTGTTTTTGTTTTTGCCTTGTAAATAAAGCCCAGTTCACTAGCTAACAAGCATACTTCCTAAGTTTTTCGTTTTCAACAATGCAGAGGTTGTCAATGCTTGTAATCCCTATCTCAATCAGAATCACCTCATTTCTGACCTTGTCATGTATAAATATATCGGGTCTGTCATGTGAGATCTTAATATAGTTACTATTACGGCATATGAGTATTTTGCAATATGCAAAGGAATTTTTGATATAAAACAGTTTGTTGACTTTTCACTGCGGCAATATTACTACTAACATACAATAATGTTGTAATTAAATTGTCGATTGGACTGTTTATATTTACTTATCAGGGATCAAAAATCCGAGCCTTTTCAGATATAATGTCCTCAGAAAAAATTTACGGGAAATGTGAATTAAATAGAAAATCAAAAAAATTTCTCACCCAAAATGTGGAACTAAATTTATGTTTTTACAATATGGTCGTTTAGTATTGGCAGATAATTTTCTTTATTTTATGCTTTAGTAAGCACCACCTTTACGGTGTCTACTCATCCATCATAGTCTGTGTCATCTCCGCTATCATTTCTTAGCTTGGCATAAGTTTCAGGCAAATCTAATCTTACGTTTTCTTTTATAATTTTACCAAAAAAAATGTCGCCATTAACTTCCCTCCTGTCGACAAATAATCTCTTCATTTTATACATTTGGCCAATTTGTAAGCTTCGGCCATCATACCGCTTATTTGTTTCAAAGCCAAACGCAACGGAAGAGCCACTTTTTATTCTTTTATTTGTAATATTATAAACAAATTCTGGCGTAAAGTCAATTTCCAATTGTTTAAACATACTTTCAAGGTCATCCGATAACAATGACTTTGACATGCAACCAATCGTTTGCCCCATAAGATATGCCAGTGTTGCAGGGCCCGGCATCTTAAATGGAAGATCGGGTTCAGTCGTAGTAGTAAGATTTAGCTTCATTAAAGTTGCAACAGTATCGGACATTTCACCATTGCGATTATTTATTTCCGAATCTGCTACTACATTTACGGGGTCGTCTGATAGGACGGATGGGTTTAGATTTTCAGTAAATTGCATTCTAACCCTCTTTGACGCTAATAGCAAAAATTCTTCTAAAATAGCTATATGTATTAAATCCGACGGGGTAAAAGCTATTATATCAAAGTTTGATAGCTTATCAATCACAACTGCTACTTCTGTCTCGTTTTAATGACTAAGGTTTTTGATGCTATTCTGTATTCTTTGGCATATCGGTTGTTTAGTAAAATTGGTATTTAAGAAGGCCTGTTTAATTTCTTTTTCGCTTACAGTTTCGTGTCTAAACTGCTCGTAGAAATTTGAGCAGTCATCAGTCGCAGGTTTGTAATCTTTTATATTGTCAAAATTTGCATATTGATAGCGTCTTGTCATATTGCCTTTTCTGGCGTACTCGCTTTTATCGGTGCAATGAAACGCACCATAGTCGGTCACGTCTTCGGAATCTTTTCTAGCATCATTAATTAATTTTAGGATTTCAAATGCATTACTGCTGCAGATGCTAATCATTGAAGCAAAAATCAGCATGATGATGGTAGTAAAAATTGCCAAGTAATTTTTTAGATGCATAATCAGGACATTCAGACTCAATTTATAACTAGAAATCACTAAAACAATATAATTCCATATTTGCCAAAGTAAAAATATATATTTCCTAAAATGAAACTTTTGCAATTAAGAATGTGAGTACGTCGAAAACAGAACATTAAATAGATATTCGTTGACCTTTAGATGTTAAACCTTGAGATGCGTCTTAAAATTCAAGAAAAAGGGTCCTTTTTACATATAAGAAAGCAAAAAATGCATGTGGTGTAACAAAATACACTTGTCAAATCAAAACATTAAGTCACAAACGAAATTATTAATATCGTAATAAACGTTAATGGCAAAACTTCATGCAAGTAGTGAAGGCGGCAAACGTGTTTAATTTTTGAGCCATGAGATTGGCTTGCTACATTTAGAAAATAATTAAAATTTCTCAAAAGAGGTGCAATGAAATGGTTACAAAGTTAAATCTGGCAATTGTGTGGAAAGCCTTCTTTAGTTGGTAAAGTGCGTCATTTTTTCGAAAAAAAAAATTTGATGCCTAAATTCAACACAGGCAATTAATTGTCAAAATCTTGAGAAGAGAGAAAAGCTGCACCTAGGCGAAAAAAGTTGTGTGAAAACCTGGTGAGGTATTGTGCAAGATTCTAGTATAGAATGTGAATTCAAACAAACCCTAGCAAACTTGTAATTTGGTTAAATCAGGACAATTGCTGCTTCATCTTTCCGCTAAGAATGCTACAAGCCTTATCATCTCATTATACTTTTATAAAAAATATTACAAAATTGCTTATTTTCTATTTATACCACATATTGGTTTCACAATCTAACAGTAGTGGTAAGTTAGCCAGGTGATATGATGTAGGATTTACGATAAGAATACAAATAAAGCATTATTTAGAGCTGATAAGGTAACTGTCAATATAATTGAGGCTAAAGGACACTTGAGGCCATATCCTTGGAACACAGAAGGAGCATTGAGGATTGGTCAGACATAGGAAGTTTGATAAAGGAGTAAATAGAGAAGGTATGTGATGCTGCAACGAGTTGAAAGACATTGTGCTTTAAAACCTAGCAAAAAAATATACTTACCCATAAATAAATTAGCTAATAATTGAGGCCAGATACATATAAAATTTAATTTGTCTTATTTTGCTCTAGATGCATTTAGCCGTGTAATTATTTTTCGTATTTGCAAAGACACCGTGAGAATAGCTTGATACTAAAAACTATGTATTCAACTTGATATTAGCAAATATAATAACTACGCTCATCGGCCTGTTTTTGTCACAGTATGTTTAATCCGCTGCAATTATTCATACTTTTTGTTCAACTTTTTTACCAGATTTGCAACAAAAATCAATAAACGGTCAATTTACGACAATATTGCTTTTATAATAAGCCAATTACATAAATCATGATTCTATAGAACATTAAAATGTATTGTAGTAAAAAGACTTTATAAATTTCATCCACCCACCAGATATTCATGTCTTTTATATTTAAGTATTTAAATTTGAAGGATTTAAGCACGCGCAAAAAATATTTATAATTCCAAGGATGTCAAAATTCAAAACTTTTTATCAATTGAGAAAAAGTAAAATAATCCTTTTTTTAGTTTTACAGAGTACAAACTAGGTCCCCTCTTCCTGCTCCTGAGGCTTTGCAGTTTTTATACAAACCTCGGCAAACGCATCTCCCTCCATATTATTCTTTTGTAGTCAAATGAGATGGCTTTTTAAAAGTCTTCTTTCGAGCTATTGATTGGATGTAATTACAAGTCTTGTTGTAAAGCCTAATCTTTTGGACATAAGTATTGTGGTATTTGGTTACTATTCAGTCCCTGTCATGACGAAAAGTATTAATTTATCTTTACAATGGTACAAAAAACTCGTAATAACCAATAAAATGCAATATTGCTGTCTCTGTATTATGTGAGAAAAAATGACCAAAAATATTCTTTTTATGCTTACAATTAGAATGATTACATATGGTGTAGTATGGAAAGATTTATAGGTCGCAAAAAATCGCATCATCCAACCTTATTGAGCGTAGTAAACAACCCAATTGTGCTTGCTAACATTTCGTCTATGTGTTATCAACACAGATATTTAGAAAATCAGGTTTTCATATAGTAAATAGAGGCTGCAAGATTAATCATCTACTGATTCTTATATCATCATACCATATATTGCTAATCAAACATTAGGTGACGAATTTCTCTAATATTCGATTTCCAAATATTGTCTAAGTTTACTAAAGCCAAACTTGTCTTAATTATGGGGTAGTTGTTATAGTTTGTTTATCTAAGTCGGATTTGTGAGCTGTAATCTCCGTCTTATCCAACACTCTTTTCATTACATCAATATCCAATCTTTTCCTCTTACATCCTCTTCTTCGCCCCTGCGGTAGTCCAGAGAGATGCATTCAAGCGTTTTCTTAATAACTCTTGATTGGATGTGTGTTTCAAAAACTTGTGTTGGCAAGTTCCTTTGCATACCCATTATGTTATTTAGGCTAAGGCATTACAGGTCATGACATATATGCTAATTTTCTTTTACATCCATGTTTGTGCCAAGTTCCTTGCTAACATATCGTAATTTCTCTTCTTATCGATCATTACACCAAACAAATTCATATGTATGAGTATAATTTTTTAATGGAA
The DNA here is from genome assembly GCA_022606495.2 of Halesus radiatus. Classification (NCBI taxonomy): domain Eukaryota; kingdom Metazoa; phylum Arthropoda; class Insecta; order Trichoptera; family Limnephilidae; genus Halesus; species Halesus radiatus. The sequence goes on from JAHDVE020003861.1 coordinate 7,412, forward strand.
AATAGTTCAAAAAAAATAAAAGTCAAAACTTATAGAAACATTTGACATTTAAAATAATCATCCTTTGTTGTCAACTCGGCGCCCTCGCATGTTTTAAGTTTAGCATCCCGAATTTTCTGCTTCCTATTTATATATCCAAATTTTTGACCCTGTTTAGCCTAAAGCTTTTGTAAGGAGACATATGTTTCCTAGGAAGGTCTGAGAATCCAACTTACGCCGTAATGGTGATCAGTTAATGCTGATGTAAGTTAAACAGCAATTTCCTCCTCATATGACATACGTGGATGATTATGATGGAGGTTGTAATACGACTTATTGGATTATAGAATAGTCTAATTCAAAAGGCAACAATCGATCTTGTTGTAACACAATTCAGACTACTCTCTGGCTAAACCAATTTTATATTATTTTTTGTCGTTCAAATATTTATTTTTTTTTTTGCACAGAATAGCAAGTGAAGGGATTACTGTTTTACCAAATATAATTGTTAAAATGATTAAAAAAACAAAAACCTACCGTTCAAACTACATGCATGGACGCCAAATTTGGGGTTCAATCTTTCTTATATCTCTTTTTGTGATTATATGTGCGATTTGTTTCTCAGCCGCCTTGCAGTTGCAATTCAAATTTAAGCTGTATATTTTACATATTTTCCCTTTTGTAAATCCTGTTTGTTTTTGGAATAAATTTATTCCACCATTGTTTAATCATGCATGAGGCTTATTTGAACCTATAAATCCCAACAATCATTTTGTTTATTCATAAATTTAAATTTGCGATTTGTAATTCATCAGCATTACCTTTACATGCATCGCTCATCCCAACATTTGCATGTTGGTTAGCTTCTTCCCTATCAAATCCATCTTCAGGACCTCTGCGGTGCTCAAAAGATATGGTGCAGAGAGATTTTTACAGCACTACTGTTTGGATGTACACCTCGATTTTAGGTGTAACTTCTAGCTGCTTTACCTACTTTTTGTTGTGATAGTTTGTCACAAAACCGTCCCATGTCATAACATAAGGAATTATTCTCCTATTCTTGCACTTATATTACATCTTTAGCTCCTTTGCAAGAACATAATACTTCTCGTCTTCCAATCTCACTAATGCAGTATTCTACATAGAGCCGGATTTTTTGACAGTTAAAGACAAAAAAAAACGGCAGGCTTTTGATTTCATACTAGCCGCAGAACCTTGAATACTTAGTCACTTGCAACTAGATACACTCAAACCACCTTTAAAATCCAATTTTATCTCACTCCTACATCTACAATACATCCACGTGTTATAATTAATTAAGCTAGAGCACATAAGAGCATGTTGCCTTAGACCTAGTCAAGCTTAATATAGATTTTGCATCCGCTCATAAACAATGCATGAAATATTCTTACCGTGTATATGAGATACCACGCCAGCTTGCAAAGGCATAGGTACCTATTTAGGACATTAAATACCAAAGCAGCTTGTTACGAGAATTTAACTAAATAATTAAGACAAAATTTGTTGCGGCCACCAATGCATCATTTGGCCTCATAATGATGTTAATTAAAAAAAAAGAAACTAAAAGCTTGTGCTTTCTGAACTTCTTTCATGATTAAAGGTTTTATATATTGGTATCCCAAAATCCTGTGAGTTTTTACCTTAATGGGGTTTGCAAAATAGATAAAGCTACTACACTGGAAGAACCAATGGCTTTTAATTTTAGTATAGTGGCATCTATATAATAATGTTTCCATTCTATGCAAAAATATTTTTATTATTCTTTCGCTGCTTTTTGCAAGTTCGAATGCCTTAATGGCCGATCTTATTGCCTATGATTCAATATTGGTAGAGTTAAATTTAAAAAACACATGTTGCGCTGCTATAAAAAAGGCTAACATTGGTATCTGTCCTGTGGATGAGTAAACATAAAAAACTATTTATCATAGTGTTTTTATGGTAAAAAGTCAACAAGTAGTCAATATCATATGTTACTGATATATTGTGTAGCAATTACACTACGATATAGCTTTGTGCTATAGCTATGCAGCAAATTTATTGGAGGTAAGGTGCAAATAAAACGTCTAAGCAATTTCTCAATAAAGTATGCTATTTTACACATTAGAAGGGATGAACAGCCCAAATTCAAGATGTGCAATGTCAAATAACGACTTTTGGAGCTTCTGTATCGCCATTGTGCTGCAAAGACATCCTATTTTACAAAATAAATTCAAAATTGATAAATTTTGATGGATATGATAGACTATTCTTGGTTTCTAATTCTATCTGTTGTTATGTGCAACATGATGCTTTGCCAATGTACAATTACTTTATTTAGACGCTAATATTTTTCTTTGCATGTGATATATCGTACTTAACCCCCAAAAATCTGGTTTCTTTACTTTTAACTTATATATCAACCGCCACTAAGATCTCAAAATAGCTGCAGAATGGTTATCTCATGTTTAAACTCACAGTACGAAATTCTAAGTATGGAATGTAAGCATTCTAAATACCCATCTCTGTGGATGAATCAATTGGTCTTAAATAACACCTGATGCTTATAGAAACATCCAACACTTTCAAACGTCGATATTTTATGCAAGGCAATAATATTTTTATTTATATCTTAATTGCTTATTTGCGAGTAAGAGAAGAGAAGATGAGTCATGAAGGAGTATTGATATGCTATATGATATAATATGGTTGCAAATCCAAAACTGCAAAATAAGCGGATACCAACAATCAACCCAATTGATAAACACAATTAAAATTGTTAATCAATGGGTTCACGTTTTATAAACAAACTATTGCGTAAACACATCCCTCGGCAATTTTTTCGTACAAAATCTTATTTACATATTGATGCAGTAATTATATACAATCCTAAGTTTAACATTTTGTCATAAAAATAAAGAGAGATTCTATTACAAATGTATCAATGCAGTTTAAAAAAAGCAGTAATTTAATTTAGCCAAATCATTTTTTTAGCAAAAGGACAATCCGATACTGCCCTATTTAAGCAAACAGTATTACTAATTTAAATCTTTTATTTGAGGAAAACAAATATGCTTCGTCTTTCTTTCTTTCTTATCAGACTACTCACCCCCTTCGTGCTCTTTCAATAATTCTACCATCTCTTCGCAAGCTTCCGCTGCTGGTACCTCTCTTCTTATTCCCTTCAGCATATTATTTCTTCGGTAGTCAAAGGAGACTGCTTCGAGAGTCTTCTTCAAAACTATTGATTGGATGTATGTCTTTGTTTTGTTATCAATTCCCATCTTTCTTACATGAATATTGTGATACTTTGTAACAATACCGTCCCATGTCATAACAAACGGTATTATTTCAACTTCACAGTTATGCATAATGCTTAGTTCCTTCGCTAAAAGATCATATTTTCGGTACTTTTCTGTCTCCACTGTCTTTAGCTTGTCTTGTGATGTTATACCCACTTCCACAAGAGTTATTCTGTTATTTCTCTTATCATGTATAAATATATCTGGTTTAAACAGTATTACTAATATTCTAAAAAATCGTAGCTCAATACAAAAAATTAAATTGCTCGTCTTAATCGACAACAATGAACAACGAACAGCCTTCGCATTGTATTTTCGAATCTATCAATTGACTAATATCATAAAATGTTCCGCACCGGCATTGTGTTATTGTAACCTGATCATATTTTATAATTGCGTATGGCTCTAGTTCACAAAAATTTGTAGTACATAAAAATGCCCTGTATTGGTCTTGTAAAGCATAAAAAGCTGTCCCATCATCATTTTTATTTCTTTCTGGATGTAAAAGAATGCAAAGCTTGCGATAACGCCTTTTTGCATCATCTGGAGTAGAGCAACCATTAAAAAAATTATTCATCCCTGTTTGCAGGGTGTTTAAAATTTGTCATAATTGCAACATACTTTGAAATCTATGGAAATTTTTTTTTATGGTTGTAGCTTCTCACAATTTGATGTTTTGTCGCACTGAATATTTGCAAATTCTACACTGACACATTTAACTGCTGTCAATTATCTATTGTTCGAAGAATTTTCTCCTTTCTTCTACATCTCCTATTAGAGCTTGCTTATTGCGAATTGTAATATTATCTTAAGCACTATAGACTTGATGTATCTTTGAATCAATTTTAGTATTTAATTCTTTATTACTCAGCTTAGATGTTTGTATTTAGGTAATGCATGTCCCATGTGAAGCATTATTTGTCGTTTTTATCAATTTGAAATGCTTGAAATGTATAATAGTCTACATAAATAATTTGTGGGTAAAATAGTTGCAACACGATGATATTGCTGAGTAATGTAAACTCCTCCTCCCCGCCTCTCATATCCTCTCATAACTCTTCATTCACTCAATTTCTCAGATCAATTCATGATGCGCCTGCACAAAAAAAGCTACAATTTAAATGATCGAAATCTTTCCAATACATAAAATGTGGTAGACCACGGATTTTCCATTATTTGTCGTAAGCTTAAGCTTATAACTAAATGATATAGAACAAGTGTAAGCATAAAGAGCTTTTAATTGCGAGAGTCATGAATTGAGGGGGGGTAACTTTGCTTTGAATAATGTAAGAAGCGAAGATCTCTGGTGATTGACTTTGACAAGAGATGGTCATTTCTAATCATGCATCATAAGACTTCTTTATATTCTGATGTAAATTTATTAAAAATGGTGGGAAACAGTAATATTAAATTTCCCATATTTCCAAGTTTCAAATCATTTCTAAACATGGTATAGTAGAATTTTATAGCCAAAATAACTCCCTATTATCTACGATTTCTAATTTGTTTAATTTGCAGCAGAACAGGATTTTGCACATAAATGTTGCCAAGAAAGTATTAAACTTGCTTAAATTGTAATTCTTGTTGCTTAATGATTTTTTCATTTATTTGTCTTTGCACTCTAACCATAAAAACTAAATTAATCCCTGAATAGGTCTAATCAATTCGATTTTGTCTCAAATTTGCAAATTAGATATGGTTTAACTTCGATGAGGCTTACATTTGCAAGTCACCTTCTCGTGGTTTAAAGATAAATCAACTTTCTTAGATACGGATTAAGCCCCATGCCTTTTGCTATTGATGAATTGCATCGCTTACGAAGAAAGATAGATAAAGAAATTTTGAAACATCAGAAAGCTTGTATGAAATCTTAATGTATGTTTTAGGATTAATAATGGTAATTAAGAATTCCTGTGAATTACACAATGCTATAAATCTAACAAGAGCATTCGGCGATTCTAAATCAAATCTAGGCAGTCAATGTTTCTTATTTAATAGAAAATACACGCGGTCACTATAGATTACTTACGGAATCAGTTGCTCTCAAAAAAAACGATTAGATTTTCATGATGCAAACTAATGCGCAAGAAGCAAAAGGCTGCAAACTTCACGCTCAAAAGATTAGCAAAAACATAAAGATATCTTAGAATTTATTGGATTGAAAATAACAAGTTTGTAATATGCTAGCCGAGATATTAGCAAAAAATGAACTATTTAAGCCAAGATCTATTGGAATTTATAGCAATTCACACAGAAACACTCCTATGAAGATTGCTTTATTACAGTTTCAATGTCAAATTTTCATTTAGGATGTTTTTTTGGAAATCTTTTCCTTAAAACTACAGAACTAGATTACATGGGTAATTATTTTACATGCTCATTTATGCCTACAAAATTGGATTTTAACGTTTTTTGTGGAATATTACATAATTGCTAGAAACTATTCGTTTCAAACCAAAACACACTTATTTTTTTAGATTTTGTCTATGTGTTGTTATTTTACAGACCCTTCATGGAAGACGACAAATTAGAATTTGTAGTTGATTCCTCCTCTTCGTCATCAGAATTATTTATCACACAAACCGAAAAAGTTGACACGAAGGAAGTAGTGCAACCCAATGCTGCAGATATATATGAACACGATATTGACAAATTGGAAGAAAAGCCGTGGTTAAGACCCGGTTCTGACCTTACAGATTACTTTAATTATGGCTTTAACGAAAATACTTGGAAAGTGTACTGTGCAAAGCAAAGAGAAACTAGAAACGAGTTTACTGGAAAACATACACAACGGAGGGAAAGGGCTGTTGTAAGAAAAATTGATGATCAAAGAAGAAATCTAGATATGCGTCAGGCAAGGAATGACTTTGGTGATTACCGGAAAGATGATGCGAGATACCACAAACACGACGAAAGAACAAAAAGACACGATTATAGAAGAAGGTACGATTAATTCTTGATATACATTTTGTAATGATATCAGCGGCAAATATTGCATTTACTTCTTAATTTGTGCAGAACATTATTTCGACTTTGTTAAAATAGTCGCAATTTCTCCTTGCTGTAAAATCATTTCTAAATTGCATCTCTACACATACTATAGTCGTAAGAATCGTGTCATAGGCGATTAATAAAGACAAACAACATGGTAAAGTAACTTCTGCATTTCTGCAATATATTTTTCTGCTAAATTATTAGCATATATTACGCTATGCATTTATTTGTCTAATTTTTAGCCTCTCTTTAACGCCTAATAAATACACGCATTAACTGATGAGCAGCCCTTAACACCTCTCTGTAATTATCGCTATTCTATCCATAACAAACTCTGTACGATCGCCGCTGCTATTTTTACCTCACCAAGACCCTTATAGGTGCAGTTAATAAACATATTCTTAAACCAAAGTGATGTGACATATGCGACATTACTAAACTTTATTAAAAAATCTTAGAAGATTTTATTTATGTATGTCCATGACATCAAATTTTCATAACTACACACCTCATTACTACATAAACTTACACTTCTACCACACATAAACTCTTCACGTCAGCTACAGCCGAATCATACCACTAGGTGGCTTGGATTATTCTTCTCGGGTTGAACCGAAGGGCTGTCACACATCATAACTATCGCTACTAACAGATCGTTCCCTATATTTTTAGGAAAGGGCTTATATTTTCAACTGCAATAGATGCAGATTGCCTAACCAGGGGGTCTAAACCTAGTTTTAGGCTACTATCTAAACTCTATTAATTTACATAAGAATATAACACAAATTTTTTGTATAAAATGCCTTAGTACTTTTAGACTATCTGACTGAAGGTACATTTATTGACTATTAAGGCATATATACCAACTCCACTGCAAAATAGGAAAATTTCTCTTTTTTGTATGGTAAAACTTCTTATATCAGTCTGTTATTACTCGGAAACCCACTCTTCCATAGCGGTCCAAGATTTTACAGTCGTTCACCAGCCGCTGCAATGACATTTTCCCTGTTCATCATATCCTCAACGCATCCTTTGTACTTGAGAGAAATGGGCTCATTTCCTAACATTAGGAATATAATCATCAAACATTTGCAAGAAGATGTTGAAAGAATTACACTACCGCAGGGGCTTAAAGGGCAAAATGAGAAAAACATGCAGCTATTTGGAATTTTAGTTATATAAATGATCTACCCATGGCTGTTTATCAAATTGCATATCGATTAGAAATCATGCTTTATTTTTTAACTTCGTTTTTTTTGCAGCGCTTTGTATGTATCAAGACTTATTAAAGCAACCTTAACAGCAGTTACTATTCTTTTGACGTTTTTGGTTATGAAAGCTTAAAAGTTTGAATAAGTAATATTTGAGGTTACTATTTGTACATAAAAACAAATTTAAAACACAAATCACAGTCATATACCGATACTATGATGTTTTATACGCAAATATAATGCAAGAATAGCCTGTTAGCAAATCATTATAGTTCCCTTCACGAAAGCAACACGAGTCAGGCAAAATACAGAAAAGGGCTTAAATTGACGCTCGAGTCAGCTATAATATTCCATTAAGTAATTGAAATGATACTAGAAAATTAAAATTGGAATGGATAGGAGAATCAGATACCGAAGAGAACAGTATCTGGGTGTAAGAGAGGTTGCAATAGCTGGGAATAACGATGGATTACTTACATTCCACGAGAGACTGCATTAGTTGAAATATTTATAAACAAAACAATATCACCAATATTCAGATGTATTACATTACGTGATGGCATGGGATGGTGTAATTACAGTCTATTATAAATAGTTTAAATTAGCCTGGCCAACCCGCGGCCCGCGGTCATGTATGAAGAAATTTTCATGTATCAGGTACTTCAAAATGTCTCAAAAATTCATTTAAGTTATCACTATTTTGATTGTAAATTTAAATTATTACACCAAATGCTCAGATTCTGCTGGTTTATGTTTCCCGCGCATAAGTTCTCGCTCGAGAAATTGCTTTTCGGATGAACAACAGATGAAGAGCATAATTTTTCATCGTTAAGCGTTAGAGAAATCTTAATCTGCTAAGAGCGTCGCCACAGGCAGGCGTGTACTAATCCCGTAAACTATCGGTTTTGACATCGTATGACATGTTGCAATTCGTCATTATTATCCGATTTTTGCGGCGTGTATCGTCTGTTCAGTGTATTGCAGCTCTATAATACTATTCTATAGCCTCGACGTCTAATTATTCTTGATACTTTCCAAAAGAAAATTGAGTATGAATTTTGTTATGATAAAAAAAAGTAATTTTTTTTTTGTATAGTGTTGTATCTACGGCCTCAGAGAAATTTAGGTCGTCAATGCGGCCCGGGTGCAATTTGGGTTGGCCAGGGCTGGTTATGATGATATTCTAGAGTAGAGAAAAGGTAAAAGATTACTTTCAGTCTAGAGCCTAAAGATGGCAAAAAATGCTTACTAAAGCTAGAAGAGGATGAAATTAAATAGTAGGTTACCTTAAGAAAGAAAGCTACCCACTCGATTGATGTCAATATGGGCTCGTAAGGTTAATATTGATTTACTATTTTTGACAACAAAAACACCTTAAAATTGTCATATGCACCCTTACTTTATTTCAAAGCAGCGGGAAATTTGTAAGATAAATTTTCGTGCCTTTATCATGTTTAATACATATTAAGCGATAGTAAGATATACTTTTTTTCTTCAACTAGTATTCTAAATTCTTCAAAGGTCAAAAAACCACTCTTATTTCCGACTTCTAGAAACAAATCTTCAACTTTACTCTTATCATCCAAGTCCAAGAACTTACAAAGTAAATCATAAACATTGTCATATATCCTTGACATTTCGATCTTACTTATCACACCATCGCCATCAGTATCATAAAACCTAAATAACCACCTTATTTTCTCAAGATCAGATCCTTTGGTTAATATACTAAACGAAATCAGCAATTCGTTAAAGTCAATGGCGCCGCTATTTGAAATATTTATAGTGCGGAAAATGTTCTTAGCAAATGTTTCTGGATTACTGAAAGGGATGAGATCTGTTATTATTTTAACTAAGCTTTGGCATGTTATTAACCCCGTTGGAAATGTGTTGACATAACATGTATGCCATAGTTCCACATTTTCTGGCGGGAAGTGTGAGAACTTATTTGTAATATCTGATATGGTGGTGCTTGGTTGACTATTAATGCTACCCATTTAGATAATTCAGGGGGAATTATTTTGAAGTATATTATCTATTAGGTAAAAATTGTATACGCCATATATTAGCTACACATTTCCAAATTATTTGACCGCCTGACCCTAAGACACTCATGTCTGGTCTTTGTATCTTTGTATTTTAATAGCATCCTTCCTGTCAATATGTCAAAAAATTTTCTTTTCATATAATACTATCTTTTACTACAAGAAACACCCCCTTCTCCTCTATAGCTCGAGATGCTTGTACTATTACCTATTACACCACATAATGTATATGAGACAACATGCTTCTTTATAGGACAAGTTTCTTGAGTTTAGTAGCCATTTTCTTAGATTCTTTAGAACTTGTAATTTAACCAAAAAAAGGATGGTAAATACGGCTTCTGAATAGTTGAAAGAAAAACATTAAAGGGAAGGACAGGTAACTGAGATTTTTGCTTTTAAGCACGCATAAGATTATCAGATCAAATCTTTGTATATTCATGCTCCCTAGCATCTCTATAGGCACAATATTGCATCTTCCAATTATTACATACTTATGAAGTCAAAACATAGGCTGAGTGTATGTGAAAGTATGCAACAAAATCTATGTTTTTTACGCGCCAGAAGGGATTTTAGATTGGTACCTGTAGTAACAGGTGCTTATTTGTTGGCGGTAGTCATAATACTATAATAGCGCGCAAATCTTGCTAAAAAAATATTGAAAATACAAACAATATCTAATAATCCGTGCCATCAATTATAAAACTCATTAGGACATTTGACAACCAAATTATCGCCATTATGACATGATGTCTGTGGACGTAAGACTTTTAAGGTATTTACCCACCTAGTAGAACACGGGTGATCAACATTTTGCAATGAAGGAGCTGATTTTTCTAAATGAAGCAGTAATGATACGTGAACATTAAAGTGAATATAACTAAATTTACAATAATCGAAATAACCCAAGGAAGGCTTAAATGTCCCTTAAGATTTATAATTAAGATAGCCTTTGCTCCAATTTAATAATCTGATTTCCCGCCTTATCGCACCCTATCATTTGATTGTATGTTGATAGACCGTCAAATATGTTGCCGCGAACATTGCGCGAACCGCAGCAAGATCTTTCGCATGTCAGAGGTTAGTGATGGATGCAGTAGGCAGGTACGACGGTTAGTTTGAGATTATGCAAAGGAAAATAAACCAATGTGATTAAGAATATCAATATATTCTATATTAGATCCTCTCTATACAATAAAGTTGTTTATTAGGATGGAATACCATCCGGCATAACACTTACACTCGCTTTATCTCCCCATAACTCCCCGATTGCCCCTCCAATCCTTTTTGTCAAGTTTCTTCTCAATGCACCGCCAGTACCTCAAGAATATGGCCTTGATCTCTCTAACATATAATGGTTGATTGAGTTTTGGCTAAGTGTAACTGCAAGCTTTCCGATATAGCTTCTGTAATATTTGCTAATCACGTCATCTTAAGTCTCGACATGCACTAATACCCCGGTTCTTAAATCGTATAACACGCCAAATAAAAACGCGAGAGGCGTGATATTACATCGGCTTGGATTTACAAATTACTTTTTACCAACTAATCCTCTATTGACCGCTGTAGATAAATTCGAACAGACAACCGAGTTAACACATATATTGGTACCAACATCTGTGTGATGACGCGAGGGTCATGTTACTTAGCACGAAAAAAATCATAGACAGTGGAAAGCTAATGCAGTTTAAGTGAAACATCGAAATAGACAAAGTAATCAGAAAATTTGAAGTTAAAGATTAATTTAAGAGATCAATAAAGCGCACCGAAGCTGTTTTATGACAGATCATAGAAGGAAGCAGCTAATTTATTTGGAATATATATTTTTCTAGTAAGTGATTGACTTACAGCTATTTTAAGGGCTCCACTGTCATCTTCCACTGTTGTCATCCCTTCTCCCATCCATATTCTGTTCTCTTCCGTATCAGGAGCTCATCTTCTATCTTCCATTGAAAGGCTTTCAAGAGTCATCTTAAGCACTCTGGCCTGAACATATGCTTCAATTTAGTTGTCGATCTTAAGTTCTTTTCTGTAGGGTCTGTGAAAAATTGTATTAATATCATCCATGTCTTCACCTATGGGATAATCCGTGTATATACATTTAGGGAGCCTTGTGATTTTCAGTGAGGTTAAGATTGTGCTTCTCTTCTGTCTCTACCGTTCTCGGGTCGTCAAAACTTTAGTTCTTACTTTGACAATAAGATTTGTTTTCCCTTGCTAAAATGTATATATCCGGCTTGTAGTTTCTTGCTTTAATACTCGTGGATACACGCGCGTCAACCCTTATCTCCCCCACAATTGTAATAGACTCATAAACCCGGGTTTTTTATGTTTTTCGAGCGCGCTAGCCAGAACAATAGGAGTATGGATCTTAGAGCTTCATAACGTCTCCTCATGTAGTCGCGGGACAGCATTCTATCACGCTGTTTTGCCATGTGCTCTACAGATTTGTATTGAGCGTTACAATGGGGACATATTATCCCCTTTACTAGAATACGCCTCTATCCTGAAGTGCGCATAAGGCCCCTTCTTCTCTTGGTTGTTTCCGTTCTTTAACCAGCCTGATTATTCTTTAATTGATATTTGTGAAAGATTTCTTGTTTCATACACTAGAAGTATGAACCTGAGTTTTTACCACTAAAAAAAGAGGGTCCTAAAGCTTGATCAAGCGGATGAAAATTTATTTGCTCTGATAAGCTGTATTTGGAGGAATACCCGTTGGACTTCCATCTATTAGTGTAATTGCCTTCCTTCACGTTAATCTCTTTTTTAATTCCTTGGCATGTTGTAAATCCTTGTTGTGTAAGAAAAACTATTCATTTAACGATCTCAATTAGTCCCGCAAAAAGTTAAAACCCCACTTCATTACAGAGTTTACCACCAAATAATTATAAAACCAATTTTCGTACAGTTTGTCAGGTTAATCAAGTAACCCCATTAGTCTTATCTCCTATTAGCATTACTGAGTAACATTCTAACCTAAAAGATGGGTTGAATTTGATATACGTCAGTCACCAACGAAAATAACTCACCCTCACGTTTGTTCATGGGTCCAAATGTGTCATAATCGTTTTTATTCAATGCCAGAAAATAAATATGCATTCAGTTTATAGCTCATCAGACTACTCATCCCCTCGTGTTTTTTCAATAATTACATCACAACTTCGCAAGCTTCCGCCCTGTTAACTCTCTTCATACCCCCCTTTAGCATATTATTTCTTCCGAAGTTGAGGGGGGTTGTTTCGAAAGTCCATTTCATATAACAAATTGTAATACACTAAATGTAACTTGTCTTTTTTGTTTTTGCTGCCTTGTGACCCGGGATAAAATAGTTTTATCATATTGCGAGAGCCAAATTAAGGAGCTTAAAACACCAAACATCGAAACATTATAGCAGTTCGCAGTATCAAGAAAGACACTTGTGTCCATATTCTTTGCAGAGAGAGGAAGTAGCCCAGGAGTACAGACTAAGGAGGATGTTGTGTCTGCTGTAATTAAACATCTATTTGAGAGATGGTTGGAGATAGTGTTAACAAAAAGCAAATTAGAAACACCCATAATGTCTAATTAAAATCATTTCGTCGTTAAAATTGGCGTTACTCTATTTTTTAAAAAAGAGCTTGTTGCATACACTGCTAAAAAGACCCAGAACCCAAATGTAAATAATCAGCATGTCTTAACAAGAAAAAGACGCGAAAAGTACAAAAAATTTTCAATTAATTCCTACTTAATGACTAGTAATAAGCCGAAATATTTCTGTTAATATCGCTTTTGTCAAAAAATATTCTAGTAAACTTCAGAAGGTGTCAAGTCAAATAAGCTCAGTATTAATGAATATGAACGGTCTAGACAAGAACAAAAAGGGCCATACAGGGATTTGAACCCAGGTCTCACGCACCCAAAGCGCACATACTGCCACTATACTATACGGCCAAAGATGAAAATCTTCAAAGATTATACAAAAAATCTTACCGAGGCATACATTCAGTCTATTGTACAAAAGAATACTCCCAAGGCAATCTCACTCAAACACAGGCGCAGTATGGAGGATTGGACTGATATAAAGCGTTTCGCTGAGCAGGCTGTCGAAAGTTTTTATACGATGGAATTGCCCCAGGTAGAGTCTACGCTATAGCAAGCTTACTTCACGTGGAACCATAGAAAGACAATTGACACAACAGATATTATTGACGCAATCATATGTTAAACAAGGCATGAGTGGTCGTTATGGACATACAACTTATTCCCTAGAATTCTATTGCACTGTTATTTGGACCTATATGTTTCACCGCAAAAATTCTTTTTAATTTTAGATTTGAGGATCCTTTTTACTACATAAGTGTTGTTGGTGATTACAGCGCCTCAGTAATAGATCTTACACTCAAGGCTGATATATCTAAGCATATACAAAAATTCGGCACGCATATCTATTTTATGTGAATTAAGATAAAATAAAGACTGGATAGTAGTAAGATTCTAATGATGTTTCCAGAAAAAATAAGTATATTACACGATTAAGTTTGCTTTTACAATATTAACCTGCAGCTAATGTAATAAAAGAGTGGCTCCTGTACAGCAATATTAACTCCCGGATTGCTTTTCCTTGTCCAGTCCATCTTCAGTACCTCTATGGTATTCGCAGGGTAGATCTCAATAGTCTTCTTCAGTAGCCCTGATTGGATGTATGCCCATTCCAGGCGTTTCTTCGAGCTATTTGAGATACTTATGGTGGTAAATTGTCACCGCTTACCTTTAAGGTCATCATATAGGGAGTTATCCCGATGCTTTTTAAATTTTTGTTATCACCATTCCACAATAATCATGCTTGAGATTGTATAGTTTTTGTCAGGTACTGCAACTCCAGCACCAAGACAGGTTATCTTTTGGCGACGGGGCGAGTAGATTATTAGGTATAAACTCGTCCATAGACATGATGAAGTTCTGCGATCTCTGCATCTTCCTATGTCAATATGTATGGGTTTAAATAATCCAAAAAGATCAGAACACATAAAACAGCCAAATTCCTCGATTATGATAATGCTGTAATCAAAACTTACTCTTTTATCTATACAGACAAAATAGTGACGTTTATAAATCAATATGTACATACATGATAAGAGAAACAATAGAATAACGCCCGTGGAAGTAGGTATAACATCACAAGACAAGCTAAAGACAGTGGAGACGGAAGAATACCGAAAATATGATCTTTTAGTGAAGGAACTAAGCATTATGCATAGCTGTGAAGTTGAAATAATACCGTTTGTTATGACATGGGACGGTATTGTTACAAAGTATCACAATATTCATGTAAGAAAGATAAAAATGATGACAAAACAAAGACATACATCCAATCAATAGTTTTGAAGAAGACTCTTGAAGCCAGTCACCTTCGACTACCGAAGAAATAATATGCTGAAAGGAATAAGAAGAGAGGTAGAAGCAGCGAGAGCTTGCGAAGGGATGGTAGAATTATTGAAAGAGCACGAAGGGGGTGAGTAGTCTGATAAGAAAGAAGTAGGGCGCATATTTGTTTCCTAAAATAAAATTACATTTTTTGCAGGTGGTATTTGATCCTTTGAAATTTGAAGGCGGATGCGGATGCGAGCTTTTCATTGTATCTGTAAAGAAAGTTTCCATTAGCCCCGTTCTATTCATATTTAGCAAAAAAGAATAAACAAATCCTGCTGTCATATAGATTGTCACCTTTTTTAAGTCTAAGAAGTTAAAAATCAATAAATCAAGAATCCGACCAAAAGAATTCTACTCTAAATGATTTAAGATCACTGTAAAATCCCATTATTGGTTACATGGGATCAAAAGCTCTTTAATGGGTCATAAAAATTTAGTAATCCTGACCATAACTTTGTAGACTTGTATTTAGATAATATGTTTCAAGCTATTTTTCTATTGTTTTCAAAATACATCTGAATATACTAAGTTTAATGAACGTCTATTTATTAGTTGTATATTACAAAATGTTCAAAAGTATGTTTAATATCGCTTGTATCAACAGTAGGGTTTATTTAACTAGCTACAAATATATGGTACGTCTAAATACATTTTTTGAGAAGTTGTACCAGACAGATATTAAAAGTGAAATAAGATAGCCCCATTTACTAGCCAACATCAAGCATACATCTTGAATCTCCCTATTAGAAAACTCTCGAGCTAGTCCCCCCGAGGTGCAGGAAATTCTTAGCTACCCAAGGAAGCGATTAGGTCTGCAAAAGCATTGATATGTTTTGTGGGGCAGAAGCAGTTGCAATTTGGAATTCGCAGAAATTTGATTACTAACTTTGAGCCTGACAATTAAACTTTATTGTTGTTGGATAATTTCTCGACCAAAATGTTGTAGATCAATCCAAAGACTATTGCTGCAGCAACATCCATTATTGTGTGATGTCCATAGTATACTCTCCCGAAACAAGCAAAAATCACTGCCACAATCCGCCAAATGCTTATTTTATTCAAGAAATAAGTCATGTAGAACATAACATGGGAACTTGGTAATGAATGGCCCGAATCAAATTTGTTCAATATTCGTCGCACTGGGTATAGAAAATCTTTTGTAATAGTTTTTTCCCGTCGCACACCAAACAAAATCTTCAAAATCTTAGAACATAGAACGTTTCCGAACAGAATTGATAGTATCTTAATGTTGCGTCTAAATTTCATTGTAAGCATAATTATATGGAATAATATGATAAAATATGGAAGTACGCCTATAAATAAATTGATAAACTGCATATTAGGGACTTAAAAAAATGTATCCCAATTTACATATTAAATTGATCATGTAAATTTCCTAAGATAACCATCAATTAGATAGGAGAAAAATTGCGGTTATTGAAATCAATTTATTGGAAAAATATGACATACTGCAAATCGAGAAAGCAAATAAATAAGATGAGAAAAGAAAAGAAAAGAAAAAAACACAAAGGATATTTGTTGCAACTTAATCTTGGTGGGCTTTGTAATCCATATATTATAATTTCGTAATTGGACTAGTAAATAGTTTTAGTCACCCCTGATACCGATAAAGAGACTAATACTTACTAGCGCCAGGTTGTCAATAAACAAGCTAGGTATCATTAGACAAAATGTGTAAAAAACGACAACACCTCCGGATTCCAAGCAAAAATCATACATTAAACGACCTGAAACTGCAAAATTATTTACGAAAGATTTCAAATCTTTAATTATATAGGGTTCTAGTAAAAGAGTTACGGAGAAGGTAATTTTTGTTTTGATCAAATGATCCTGTCAAGAAACACCCTCTGTTGATGTAAGAATGGGATCTTTTGGTAATAGTCAAAAATTAAATTACTACTAAACATAACTTGTTGTAGCTGACTAAATAAACCTAGAGTTTTATAGATATAGCATTATTTGCAATCTGATAAGAGGTTGGTCTCTTAATATAATTCTAGATAATATGATGTTGCTCCCACAGTTTTGTGTTTTAAGAAAGAATTGAAATTTTGTCTTTGCAAGATCAAGAAATCCAAATAAAAATGTTGTAAATTCATAAGTTTTTTTGTGCATAAGAATTTTAGGTCGAGGGGACTTCTGTTGTACAGCTAAAAGGAGGATATGCCTTTCTGTACCTATTGCATAGCTATTTCCCCCAGCAAATTTCTACACAAAATTTGCAATAGACAACTCCGCATCAATACATGGGCAAGTAAAAAACTAAAAAAGGCTTTTCCGTGATATTAAAATATAAATCAGTTCCAGTGCACAATTTACAGTTGTTTCCTTCATCTATAGGAACTTATTCTTTTCGAGTGAAAGTGTTGTAAGCATTTGCTGTCTTTTATGTCAATATTATGTCCTTATAAATTAATGTTTATCGATCATGCGCTGTCTTGCAAATTCTTTACGAACACGGGTACTTTCTATCCGAGCTCTCTCTATACTTTACACAAAGTTTTTCATTTACTGGCGAGATGATTTATAACGATTTATGGCAAAATCCCAAAGCAAAGATACACGAATTGCTCGTTATTATCCTGTAGTATTTTGGCGGGGGCTTTGTCTAATGTGCATAGCATTTTTTGTGTAATTTTGCAAGGAGGGTATGATTTGGTAGCTAGTCCAATGCATTACCAAGTGTTTTCCAATAATTTTATACGGCTAGCAAAATAATATTATTAAAATTAGAAACATGCGAGTAATTTATTGGCCAAGAATACACGTGTTTCAGCATCTTTTTTAAAACAAAACTAATAAGCTTTACAATCAATTTGAGGATTACCACGGTCGTACTAAACCAATTATCAGTTTACAATGCCACTAAACAGAACTTGACGCTTGATAATCCGTATGCCAAAAATGGTAAGTATCTTGCAATTAGATGTACAAATTCTCATTGTGTTAAAGTTTAAGGACATACTACGAGATCTTCGTGCCATACAAAAGCAATATCTATTCTAATAAGCTTGACATTTGGTTTTATTTTTTGGCGGCGAAGATTGGTATGAATTGTCCAAAATCATAGTGCCAAATCCACGCAGTTCAGATGTAATACTTATACATTTGTAAATCATAATTGCTCATATTTGTAATTATAGAGCCCCGTCTGCATATGTATCCATCCTCTTATCCAGCTTTGCTTTTAATTTATTTCTATAACTGTAGAATTACAGACTTACGCTGTAAACCAACATGTATTTGGGTAATTGAATTAGAAGTCTTCTGCCAATCGTGATCACAGCAACGTCGGGGCAGCTTTATGTAAAATAATTTCTTAGCGGTTTGATACAATGTAGCCCTATAATATTTCTTATGATTGTTAGTTAAAAGAAAAATTTTACATGAAAAATAACTTGTCATTGCATCAAGGGTAATCTTAAACACGGGCTTGTACTAAGTAAAAAAATAATGCGCTAGGATACAAAAAAGACGCCCACAGCAGGTGCGATGTTCATTTAAATATTTACTCCGTGACCTATGCCCGGCTATTCTTATACAAAATCTAAATTGCGATCTTCGATGCCTCTTATATCGGGATACCAAACCATTGCTGTGTTTTTTATATACCTTAATGGTTTATATCTACCAAATACTACAAAAGCCAGATTAAAAAGCTCGGAATTACATTCAACATTGAGCCTATATCTCATCCCTGGCACTTAAAAAACACTTGAGGCCATATCCCCAGAGAACAGAAGGAGCATATAGGATATAAAAAGCTCAAAAGGATAACATTTTTTAGTTAATTAAAAAGCTATGTGGAGATGTAGCGAGTGGAATTGTTGAACCAGAGGCGATTTAATCAAAAAATACTTTCAACCCCAAATAAATAATCGTTATGGTTTAATTTAATTTATATTATCCAGGCTAATTTTGCGTCGGATTCATGTATTTTGTCTAATTACGGTATGTTTAATTTGGGCAGATTTAGACTGCAAATCATCAACGGCTCGGTATATTCGTTTAATTTGAACAATAGCTTGAAATACTTGCTTTGCAGGCCAAAGAATATTCTTAAATGTCTTCATTCAAAAAAACCCATGATTTGAGATTAAAGCTAGATATCATTAATCCTTAGAAATAACCACAACAAAACAAAGTAAGTATTAATTTTGCCTTTAATAACATCTAAGACTATGAATAGTGTAGTCAGGTTTAATAAACTTGTGTTTATAATAGGACCGTTACCAATCCATTTTTTACCTAAACGGAAGGATACAGCTTTACCTATAAGTAATTTAAATATAAATTAGTATATTTTGTGCTTGTATTTTATAGCAAATGTGTCTCCGACTCGTTGCAGCCTCACACATCTTCTCCATTGACTCCTCTATCAATTACCCGTGTCTGACCAATCCGACGCTGCTTCTGTATTCCAAGGATATGGCCTCAAGTGTCTTTCTCTGTACAAGAGCAGCTTTACTTTATAAATATTTATGGATGAAGTTTAGCTTTGAATATTACCTTCGGCTGCTTCATTACATTCCAACTTACACATCTCTTCGACTGCCAGTTCGACTGCATCTCTTCTCCCCATTCCCTCGCAGATGATTCTACAATCCTCAAAAGATAAATTTCGAGATTTACTTGAGTGTGACAGTTTGGATGTATGCTTGTATTTCTTTAGAAAGACCCAAGGCTTGCATGTATCGTTTGTAACATTTTGTTACAGCCCCATCCCATGTTAAAACGACAGGAATTATTTCCACACTACACTTATAAATCAAGGTTAATTCACCGACATTTTGTAAAACAAGTAAGAAAATATACCCCAATAAATAAATTAGAAAAGTACAATTGGACAAAATTATACGACCTAATGTGGTCGAAATTGATGCTTGCATCCTCATTTTCTTATTATTTCGCGAGGTAATCATTTTGACTGCTGTTACGGCCAGTAAATACCTAGAGCTTTCTTTCCTTCTAGTATCTTGTAATATACCTAGTCCAATTTCGATGATAATTTGATCATCCCGTGCTAATCGATGCAATGCTTTTTTACATATTTGGTCATTTTTTGTAAAATCTCGATATCAGATAATAGGCATTATGAGTAAATTTTGACAGATCGATTAAACAGTTGAATCTTTATTCTGAGAGTATTATATCTCAAGCCGTTGGTTCTAATGCGTCCCTTTTCAATCTTACATTTTTTTGCAACGCGATTGCATAACCTTTCCCAAAATTTTGCATGTCAAAATACAAATAGATACTAAAAAGTATATTATTGACTGATGACAATATTAATGACATGATAATGAACAAATTGGACAGGGTAATATTGAGGCTAAGTACGATGAAATGATATATCTCAAGTCCCAATTGCAAAAAATTGATTACAAGAATCAAGCACCAAGCAATTATATCCTCATCATTGCGATACTGATGGAAAAGAAAGTTATTTACAATTGCAAGGAGAATTGTAACGTACCCAAAAATTTTTGAGATATATGAGCCTTGGGCCTTAAATGACAGATTTGTGACCGACGAATACAAATCAAGGGTGTAGAAAACGTTCAGCTTTTGACGTTGTCTGTTTGCATCTTGAAGTTCCTCTGCTAGACCTAGCTTTTTGTAAAAATACCACAAATACTTTTGTTTTACCTTGTATATCATTCGAATAGTGAATCCGGAATCGAAGGCTATCGTCAAAATCTGCAAAATGTTAAAAATGACCCCAATCCCAGTAGTTCTTATGAATTGAACTGCACTCATTGCAATGACGAGTATTAAAATTAATAGATATGCGCACATCTGGTAGATATTTTTGGAATTTAATGCATCGGCTATGAACACAAATTTTACTATTATAGCAAATAATGGTGTTAAAACAGCTGGTGATCTGTCTTTCAGGTTCGGGGAATATTCAACAGTAAGAATAGTAAACAGCTCCTCGGCGAGTGTAAGCATGCCATAGGATGCTATATATGACATGAGTTCATTTTGGTCTCTGACGTATGTTTCGATAATCATGTGCACGAGAAAAATGCAATAATTTATACTAATAATCTAGCCAAATGGAGGTAAATGCAAAATTCTATTCGTAACATTTGTGGTCAACAATAAAAATGCGTATGCAATAATAATTTCGTTTGTACTCATTGTCTAAATATGTGGCGAACATTTTACAACTAGATGAGCAAATATTAAATCAAATAATTGCACCCCGATTACACATATGCTTTGCCTATCCTAGCCTTATTATCAAATATGTATGATGGTTAATTTGTTTTCATATGTGCAAAAATCTAGTAAAACGTTAGGTTTGCTTTACAATCACTATTTGTATCTCTCTAATTATGATCAATGGTTTATACATTAGATGCTCCGAGGTATAATCGTGTGCCTATTACTTGTGCATGAAGCGAAGCTTTACGCGAGATATGCTATTTACTGCGCGAATGAAATATCAATGGTGAAATTTAGTAAGTCAGCTAGTACACGGGAATAATCTAATAAGATCGGAGCTTTAAAAAAATTTCTTTAATAAGGTCATTAGGGGTTCTTCTGATGCTTACCTCCATAAACCATGTACAATATCCATGCCAAGTCTCTTCTTTTTCACAGCAATAAATGAGCTGTCCTGATTTATTACCGTAAAAAATTTGGGATAATACTTTCAGCCTCGCAAGATTTTATCTATAGAAATATGAAACTTGTTAATAATTTACTTGGCATCAACAGTTTTTCTTGGTTTATTTACTACTTTTTAGCTATATATTATGTAAAAAAGGAAGGTCATGATTCTGCCCTTATCTAAAGAACAACTACTAAACAATCCTGTAAAAAATTTCAAAGATATGTTAATTTGCTAATCAGTCCACCATCCTGCATTTCCCACTGTGATTGTAGTATATCTATATCTTTAAATATTCGACATTTTATTTACAATAGCAAGCTATGCATTAAGTTTTGTATGATAGCCTATAGATATGTAAAACAAATATAGGTTCTAATATCTATCCTATAGATCAAATAGTTGTTATATCAGGCAAAATTTACTGCGTTTGGGCATACAGATAGATTTAAGTTACAATGGAATATGACTATCACATAGTGGTAAAAAGACATCTGTTTGCCACATTGCAATTGGTTTACATAGATCATTTCATTTCTTTTCTCAATGGTCATGTGTTGTAATAATCGAAAGATAATAGATACTTGCAAGCGCATAGGACAATTTCTGAATAATCCTCCCCGTACTTCTAAAATCATTCAAACATTATAACATACACGACTTTATATCAAATGATACTAAGCAAAAGTCATTGGTAAGCTTTTTATAACAATTCCCGTGCATATCCTATTTGTGCTTTGGGGGAGAACGCATATCCTTTTGATCAGATAATAAGACTGGGCTCCATAACGTAGTTCACTTGACATATCAGTGTTGTTTTAGACATTACTTTATTGTTCCAAATATTTTTTGTCCGAAGAGATTTTCCAGGGTTTTAATGGACGCCAAACCTCGCAATATTAAAAAATTTTACTTATAATTACTGCAGATGGCATCACAACTGCCATCGAAGCATACATCCAGTCGCTCGTACTGAAAAAGACGCTTGAGGCCATTTCTCTCGAGTATAGGAGAAGCATTGAGGATGAGACGACCAACGAGGATGTCATTCAAATGGCCGTTGAACGACTATGCGATGCTAGAGCGGATATGGAAGTGGTAGGGGACCGAACTAGAACAAACTGAAGTCAGTAACTAACCCAAAAATAAACTACTATTACTGTAGATAATTCACATGTCTAATATTTAGATGCTGATCATGCCGTAGAAATATAGATGAGGTAGATAGTGTATAAATAGGTCTATATCAAAGGAAAAAAACGAATTTTTCGACTGGAAAATGATCTTAAAGAAACCAATGAACCCAAAAATGAAAAAATATGTGTGCATAAAACGTTAAGATATCCCCTCAAATCCACGATTGTTTTTTTTGTTAAGCATCATCGCTTACGTCATTACTGATGTGAAGGCAACGCCGTTTTGATGGTATATATCTCCGTTTAGAAAGTAAACAGTATAAAAATATGATTAATAGCGAAGGTTGCAGCTGCGGGAGCTTTGCTGATGGTGTTATGAGATCATTTATTTAATTTTGGTTCTATGTAGTTCTTGGAAGTAATCCATCCCTAGTTTGACCGCCTGTATTATTCAAACTTCGATGTGCGAATATTGATTATTTCAATAGTTGCACAGCGCTTCTCTGCTAACAACTTTGCAGGCTTAATTGCAAAACAAAACGTTAGTACAGCTAGATTTATAATTCAACACCACCGTACTCCTTTTTTTATTGACCTAAGAACATGGCAAAAAAAGTTTTGGATTTACACTTTTGCTTTGGTATTGCCTTTTGTAAGCTATGATATTTTCGCAAATTATTGCGCATTTCTTGTTTCAAAAGCTCTTACTCTGTATTTTTATTAGTCCTCTTTTAAATTGCAAAACATCACAAGTGAATTACAAAAAGCTTTAAACATTGAAGACTCAATTGAGCAATTGAATAGACACAAAGAAATACTAGTCAAACTAGAAAAAAATGACCTCCTTTTTACAAACAAAATATTTCATGAGTTTTTACTTGAAAGTTTCAAAATGTTTCGTAATGACAATTTTTATGAATTATGTGTGGAGCTGCTGAAAGGAGCTTATAATTTTGTAGATCTAAGCCTTTTTGCAGATGTGATTGATGATCTGTGTGAGAACCAGAAACATTGCAATTTTGGGCTTGAATTGAGGACCAAGCTGATGAAAAGGAAATCAGGAAATGATTCTGATAATTTGGTTAAGAAGAAAAAAGTATCATTTGGTGACAAGGTTGAAATAAAATATTATGATCCTGTTGTTTTTCACGATACAGAGGAAATCAATGTTGCGGAAAATAAAAAACAAATGAAAAGCAGCTGCTTTGATGAAATAAACTGGTACACACCTGAGTTGATTGAAAATGTAGAAAAAATAGAGTACAACGGCGAAGAAGAAAAGGTGCAATATGCAAGAGAAAGCGAAAATATCAAATTTGCAAATACGGAAATGCAGTCAAAATGCATACCTAGCGATTGTACATTGAAAAATGAAAAGGCTGAAAACGAATGCATCAAGTTTCCTGTTTCCAATTTGGCTCGCCAAAATGTGTATAAAAAATTGGATTTTGTTACAATATTAGAAAATAAGGATTTTGACTTGTCAGCTCTTCTAAATAATCCTGAGTTGATTGAAAGTATAAATAAACAGCAATAAAAATATAATCCACATTTGATATGTGTATAACATTCCTCATAACTAGTGCCATTTCGCTTCTAGTTTTTGAACATTCAATATAGATTATAATTAATGCAATGGGTTTATGCATTATAATTTGCTTATACCGAATGTGTCACCCGACTCCTTGTAGCCTCACAAATATTCTCTTTTGACCTCTGTATCGCACTCTCTGTCTGACCATTCCTCTATGTTTCTTCTGTGCTCCAAAATATTTGCTTTAAGTGTCTTTTTTAGCAATAAGAGCTGAATTTATTCTTCAATGTTAGTCTTAAAGATCATTTAACTTGTCTTTTGTGGTATTTGGTAACTATTTCATTACAGGTCATAACATAGGAGATTAGTACAATAATGATTTTGTATATATTTATTCGGGTTTACCGAAGAAACAATATGCTGAGAGGGGTGAGAAGAGAAGCCGCAGTCACTAATGCCTGTGAAAAAAAGTGAGGCTTATGGTGAAACAGGGTGAGGCTATGTAGTCTGGATATAAACAAAAGTAAGCAACCTTTTACCATTATTTAATAAATATTTATTCGGGTTTAGAAGATACATGAACTCCTGAACAAGCATACATTGCTTTGCAAAGTAATACTTACTATAGTGCTTATTTGGTATTTGCAATTCTGATTAGAGATATAAACAATGTCTGCGCTTCTGATTTAACAGCCAAGAGTAATAGCGTTGGTGTGGAAACATCCAAAGATGCGCTGTAGATATGGATTTGTAAATAGTATAGTCCATTGTGAATTTGCATTTCTTGCTTGTTTTACTAATTAGAACGATTAGGGATATGTTTGTGTCGAGAGATCGAGACTAATTTTTGTTTCCAAGTGTTAGTCAGGGGATTTTATACCACCATGTTTGTGTCCTATCATTGCTTTCTGCATGCTTTGTATTCTGAAATAAGCTTTATTTCAAGAAAATATAAACATGGCTTTGATGTGAACAAATACAAAGACTCATGCAGTAGTATAAATCCTTTAAAGTACTCCCTTATTGAACCAATAAGCATTGCAGAGTATGGGTCCGTGTTCCTGGATAAAAAGCACAATCGGATTATAAAAAGAATTGAGCTTGATCTTAATTCGACATCTATTGAGCACGAATGTCATAGATTCTTTGCCCATCCAAATATCGTCCAGACATTCGATATTGTCGCCCGTTATAGCAACAAGACTAAAAAACAAACACATTACTTTGTTTTAGAGCGACTAAATGCTAAAATTGAACCTTTTAATATCTTGCGGGGTGAGAATGAAATAAGAAGAATATGTAAGGATGTTTTAAGGGCTTTGATTTATATGCACGACAGAGGCATAGCGCATCTAGACATCAAGTTTGATAACATTATGGGCAAAAAAACGGATGGCGAAAAAATTGTATATAAATTGATCGATTTCGGATTTGCTAAAGAATTTAAAGGGCAGGATGTAATAGATCTGCAAACTATTTTTTATGGAACCTTTCCGTTCCCCCCACCAGAAACGCATTTTAGGTGTATGTATAGCAAGAAAAGCGATATTTGGTCTCAGGGGACACTGGCATATCTTTTGATAACCGATGCAAGAATATTTTATAGGAACGGGGTGCCTGATTATCTGGTGTACGAAGAGTTTTTGAATGGTAAATTACCTCTGAATATTGATTACGCAAGCAGTGATCTCCAAAATTTTATACATAGTTGTCTTACAACTGACTTGGATGACAGGCCATCCGCAGATGTAATCTCTAATCATCCCTTTCTGCACAGAAAATCTTAAAAGTATTATTACAAAAAGTAAGGTTACAGTCATTACTTGTATGCAATAAAGCACCTAAAGCGATATTGCTCTATGTTTAGATTATTGGGGGCAAACCCTAACATCTGTTTGTTTTAGTTCAGTCCCCTGCCTCTTCCATATCCGCTCCAGCATTGCATAGCCGCCCAACAGCTATTTGAATGACATCCTCCTTTGTTCCGTTCTCAATGCTTCCCCGGTACTCAAGAAAATGGCCTCAAGTGTCTTTTCAGCACACGCGACTGGATGATTTTGCGTTATAACAATATTTACTAAAAATAGACTAAAAATAAACAGTAAATCTTTACAATCATGGAAATAATGTAAATGTCGCGCAAAATTATGTAATTGCGAAATCTTGCTGTTTTTTTGTATTAGCGTGTACAAGATCCAGTCCAATATTTAAAATACATTTCCCCGGTTATAGAAGAAATAGACCTAAGACTTTTAATACAGTGTTTAGTAGTATTTTTTGTTACCACATAATGCAAATCAGACGTATATAATTACAAATTCCCTTTTTAATTATTTAGCAAATTTGTTTAAAGTAGAAATTGAGTAAAAGAGAAAGTATGACCTGCTAGCCAACGAGCTTGGACTAATGTATAAATGAAAGACTAGGATAATACCATACGTCATGATCTGGGATGGGTTGGTAACGACATTTCATAGTGGATATGCAAAGGCGTTAGATCTAACACCCACAATCGAAGCATACATCCAATCAAGAGTTATAAAAAAGACGCTTGAAATCATCTCCCTAGACTACCGCAGAGGCGAAGAGGAAGGCGGAAGAGGCATAGATGAGGTAGATGATGTTATGTATAGACTGATGGTAACAGAGGAGCCTGACCTAAAACCCAAAGAATAATATAAAACAACTAAAAGAACCCATGAAAAAATTACTCTTAGATTAATTAATAAGCGTCTTTGAACTTGATTGATTTACCTTTATGAGCGAATAATTTTTGACGGAAATGCTAAAATTTTAAGAAATTAAAAGGCCGATATATCTAATTTAGTAAAATAGCTATCGTGATCTAAGATCTACCCCCAATTCTTGACTGCAAAAATGGAATACAAAAAAAACTCTCTACATTTAAAAACACCTGCCTTGAAAATTGCTATAGCACCATCGATCACATTCGCAGTTCATCAGGCACAGTCATAAAAATTCTGCGCTCAGATATGCAGATGTTGCAATATACCGAGAGGCCATACTTTTATAACTAAAATTAAAAATACGCACATGTCCTTAAGTCTGTACTTAGCGTTTTTACAATTTAATTAAGATCAGCTGCGCATTAAAACAGCAATGATACATACGGAATTTGCAAATATATCCGAATTTTTGTTTGCTCGCAAACTTATAGTTTACCGAGAAGATAAATATGTCAACCCCATCTCCCTGTTCAAACTACACAT
The DNA here is from genome assembly GCA_022606495.2 of Halesus radiatus. Lineage (NCBI taxonomy): Eukaryota > Metazoa > Arthropoda > Insecta > Trichoptera > Limnephilidae > Halesus > Halesus radiatus. The sequence goes on from JAHDVE020003861.1 coordinate 34,892, forward strand.
ACCTATATGCTTCAATGCATGGAGAGGTTTTTTTTAAGATGGTTTACACCTGTAAAAGAAGCATTTTACCTTTTATGCATCTCAATCACTTAAACTTGTTTTGTAGCGATATGCTGTTTATTGTTCTAATTTGATACTTTTTTAATAATGGAACAAATAATGTTTTACATGTTTGTTTATTTGTTACAAGTTTAACATTAATAGAAATAATTGGGAAAATGCATACATGCAGAATTTCATTTTGGTCACATCTGACAATAATGATATACATGGTTCAGCAGTAGCAGCATCGTTATACAGGTTGTTTGAAAAGACAACAGCTTGCAATATAAGACTTTTGCAGATCAATTTAGAAGATAAATTGATAGATGAAAACTATGAAGAAGCTTACGTACTCAGAGATGGATTTATAACAAATTTTAGTTTTGGGATATATGAAAGAATAACTGGCGATTCCTTTGTTAGTCTCAGTGGTGTTATAGAAGAAAGCGTTGATACAAAACAAACGCCTATAGATATATTGGCAAAAAAATTCCGGTTTTACAAGAAGGCAAACCGTTTTAGAACTGCTACAAATGGCTTTGTGACTATTTTGCATGTACAAGGTAAGACTAATTTTGACAGCATTGATCTAATATATGATACAATCAGTGCAATGCGAGATAATAATACATGCAACCAAGCAGTAACAATTGATTTGCCTTATACTCCAAAAAAACAACATATGAAGTTAAGACTAGCCAAATCAATAATAAGTCATAACTTCACTACAGTAATGGTCGTAAATAAAGTGACAGAGCTTGATGGGGTGTCTAGCTTATACCAAATTCCAAATCTGATATATAAAACCATGTTTACAACAATTAGAGAAATGCTTAATATAGAGCCGTATAGAGATTATTGGAACGATATGGAATTTTTGTATGGTCATTATAATGATACTCTGGAGATTTCAATTGTCACTTCTTCACCAACACCGTATGAAGCCCATAGAACCCTTATAGATGCCATTAGAGTATCAGGTGCGCAACTAAGAACCGGTATTAATTTTGTTTTTATCAATCCTAAATTAGTCGAAGATCATTTCTCAACCGAAAAAGTCAAGCTTCTAGGCTCTAGTTGCTTAATAATGCCGGGTGGGTATGGCAACGAGTATCTCGATGGTAAATTATCCATTATTAAATATGCTAGAGTAAATAGAATACCATTCCTTGGAATTTGTTTAGGATTTCAGCTTATGGCAATTGAATATTGCAGAAATGTGCTTTTAATGTCAAAAGCAACGTCTGAAGAATTTGACAAAAGCTCGCTTTGCCACGTTATAAGATTACTAAGCTCCAGCACAGACATATTCTACGGTCCAAGACATGGGGACAAAATAACAGTTATAGTCAACGACACGGTCGTACCGCTTGATTGGGTATTCAATAATTTTATTATAGAGAGATTTAGGCATAGCTACGGGTTGCCAAGTTACATTGCGGATTTAATCACCGACGACAATGTAATAGCAACAAGAAAAACTACTGACAGACAATATTGCGTAGGACTGGAATACAAAAATTTTCCGTTTTTTGTTGGTTTGCAATCTCATCCTGAGTTTAGTGTCAGATACAACTTCGATTGCAGCGTTTTTACAGCTTTAATTTCAGCAGTAAGGTGCTACTTGGGATACTCACATAATCATTAATTTGATATCCAAGAAATGTCTTATGCTTTCAATAAACTAAAAAATGCATTTAATATCCTTTTTCAAAAGGGTTGATTGGTTAATAATTATTAATTTGCTCGTACTAAGTTATTTGATACTACAATCCGTGATTTATCTATATTCTGTATATTGTCACTTCTTCTCTGCGGAATTCGCAATCTCCTGTTTATACCTTAATACATTAGGGCTTGGTTATCAATGAATGGCTCACGACAAATTTCACACATCTAATACCATATTTATCTATCCCATGTAAGCAAAAAAAGGTCATTTTTGAAAACTTCCAATCTTTTTCCATCACATAGAAAGAATTAACTTCTCTGTATTTTTTCATCAAATATACATCTAAAGTGCTTTGTCTAGCATTTATTTCGTTAAAAAGTTACGTTCTAAAAAACAAAACCGCCAGCACTGGCATTTTTTTGCTTACCGTCTGGCAATTTTCTGTAAAACTTAATAAAAGTTTGCAGAGATACTCGTTAATATATGTAACAAAATGGTCTATCCCGGATACAGCTTCATAAAATTTAATTTGTCTGGTTTGGCCATCTGTTGCCCCGTACACATAAGTCACTAAAGACTTTGCATACGTTTAGAGTTTCTTCACTTTAATCCGTGGGGAAATGCGTTTCTTAAAGTTTTTTGTCAAAGATAAACTTTAAGCTTTCTTCCTTTATATACGATTAGTACTCGATAGCGTTTAAGTGGAGTGAAATTCTAGGCTAAAAAAAGGTACTATAAAGCAACCTTGAAAATATGGTTGATGAAGGGATCATATTTCAATCCGTAAATCACAGAAACCCGAAAGTAGGGCAGGTGTCACCGTCAGAATAGTATTTGCGAATTGCGATAAGGTTGGAGTGAATTAAAGTTGTGAGAGCCTATCTAAAGTGGAAACTTAATAGATGTTAATTTTCAGAACAAAATCCAAGTTTTTACAAATTATGGTGTGAGTTGGGACCTTTTAATGTATGGTTTATCCATTTAGTAGAAATTGCAAGCGTTATACTATAGTTTGTATTGCAACTCTTTCGTGTGCCTAGAATGTGTTTTTGAATTAATTTTTTATGATAAAACTGCTTCTAAATTGAGATATGTATACAAACATTCTTCTAGTTTGTTCGTTACAATAGGAGTAATACAGTAACAAATCGTAACGTGGACTAAGAATTATTTAAAGTTCGCAATGCTAACGTTTGACTTTCCATGTAAAAGCGATCGGCAATAGGCCATTATTAATTTTTAGGTATTTTTATAGCGGTTTGTACATTTAGTAACCGAAGTCTGCAAAGGTATGGTCAGGGTGATACAGTAATAGTTTAGCGGATGATTGAGAGGTTTTCTGTGCATGGAGTTAAAATGATGAAGTAATGCCCGTCTTCTCCCCCACAGAAAAATGAAATAAAAAAAGAGTTTTTTTGTCCCTGTTCAATCCCTTGCCTCCTCGACAGCCAGTAAAGCATCTCACAGTCAATCAACAGCCACTTATATGACTGCCTCCCCATAGTGCCCATTCTCAATGCTTCTTCTGTACTCGAGAGGAATGGCCTTAACTGCCTTCTTCAGCCCAAGTGTCCAAACATAATCCTCAATAGCAGTTGTGTGTGCAACGCTTTAAAAACTACCAAGATTTATAATCACTAAATAATGTATCTCGGAGTATTTCACTCATATATATATATAAAAATCTTAAAACCTAAATGCAAGACACAAATCGATTTGCTTCATATTATCATAAATTACTGAATGTGCGAACAGAAGCAAATGCAACCCAAGACAGCGAAAATTCGCATCAATATCTCTTGCCCGTAATTTTTCCTTGGTTTCCTAAATGCGCTATGTTTCTTTAATGTGGAAAGGAAATGTTTTGCGCAATTTGCTGTCTGGATTCTGGCACGGAGAAATTACAAAACAATTGTGCTTGTATGGAAAAAAAACACTTTTAGAATGAAAGTTAATCTTTAACAGCTTATATGGGAGTTTGTAACTTAAATTCGTATACACTTCCGCCTACAGCCATTGTGGGATGTTAAACAGAATAAAAAACAAATGATAACACCGGGTGACAATCTGAGATTACCACTGCATGACGGGGCACAGAACTAACAATTTTCTCATGACAAAACCTTATCTAGTGGGTTTATTCGGGATGTATAAACGCGTTATAGCCTGAAATGGAAACCTTTGGTTTTTTATGTACGATATGACTTTCGCTTATACAGTGACAAAGAGCTTAAATGGACAATTGAAATGTGTTGCTAGTGTTCCCTGCTAGCTGCTCTTTTGTGGGCCCCTGCGCTTTGAAAAAAAGTATCACACAATGATGCATAGAGAATGGAATTTCAAGGAAAAGATTACGTAAAAAAATCTGCAACCTACCCCTTCTTTAAAAATACATCTGCTTTACACCTTTAACAAAAGGATTACCAAAAATCAGGGGAGAAGCAAGCCTCCACTTCAAAATGCTTAAAGGTCATTTCTGAAATAGACATACAATTTGCATCAAATACTCCGTATAAGTCAAAAAACCATCTTTACATATTACAATAAAGACGTTCGAGGCCCTATCCTTGGAGCACAGTAGGGAGCATTGACGAAGGGTTGGCCGGAGAGGATATTATTACCAAGGCAATTGAGAAGCTTGGTAAATAAGGCAAGTGTAAGTATGCAACCCGAGGCAATATTAACAATAAAGCCAACAATCCTTATTATAAACATTAGACCATCATCAGTATTATGCATCGCTGTGAAAATAAACTAATACCTTTCGTCATGACATGGGACGGAATAGTAACCAAATACCATAATATTTATGTCCAAAAGATAGGACTTGACAACAAGATAAGAAATTACATCCAATCAATAGCAATTAAGAAGACTCTTTAAGCCATCTCATTCGACTACAGAAGGCATAATATGCTTGCAGAAATAAAAAGGGAAGTTGCTTTTGCCGAGGCTTGTGAAGAAACTGCAAAGACTCTGGAGCTGGGAGAGGGAGGAATATGTAGTCTGCAGAACCAAAAAAGGATCATTTTATCTTTTCCTCAATAAATAAATTCTAAACATTAGACCATCTTTGCAATTCTTAGGCTGTAAAATGGACGGAGAAGGAAGCAATAGAACTTGATATAAAAAAAAAATCTTTGCGCCTTAAGCTTTAGCTCACACTCCTCGAATGGTTAATCTATAACTAGACATTGTGTGTCAATATACCTTGCAAATAGCGGCAATTATTATAATAAGTATTGCAAGGCTTAAAATAGATAAAATACGTGTTTTTTGGCGATTGATTTAATATTACTCAGTCATGTGAATCTCTGGACTATGTTCGCAATTTGTTCTATCTATATAAACTAGCCGTAAACCGCACATCAGAACAGCAGATTTAGCATTACATTGTGCAGTTTTGTAAAAAAATCGAATTTCTTGTTATACAGTCTATCTCGTTGCAACTGCTGTTCCATCTCAAGCTTCGCGGTATAAAATGAATTAATTCTCTCGTTATTTATTTCAGCAACCTTTTTTCTGTATGCAGCATCGTAATTCCAGGTAAACAAGTTTCTTTCTTTGAAAATTCTCTTTTGCACAGCATTAAAAGTATCAAGGAATGGCTTGTTTTTGTATGAAACAATAGTGTTGCGATAATCAGGTACATTCAAAATAGCTAGGTTTGTACAAAAACTCAACACATCCAATAGACTTGCATCTTTCTTGCCATTCCATTTTGGTATCTCAATTGTATTTCTACTAAGTTTGTCTTCAAAAAGAGGCTTGTCGTCCTTTGTCTTTATATTGATCAATTGTGCAGTATCTCTATTTAGGTGTGTCATTGTAAACATCCTCTTATTTTTCAGGAAAACTCTGTAAGCTATGCAGCCATATGGATCAAGATTGCTGATAATCTTTTGTGCCTGGTCATCATGCTCTGTTAGTAGCACAAGCTCATAAAAATTGGCCATGTGAAAGAGAAATGTCTGTGCAAATGGTCTTTTATAGATTATATTTTTCAGGTAAAACCACGAGAATTTTTTGTGTATCAAGAAACTATCCATGTCAAAAATACAGACGGGCTTTTTTATATTTGTGTCTGGGAGAGTGGGTATTATTTGGGTTGTAGTCATAAGTTTTATCATTCTGTCTGCACCTAGTTTGAAAAGGATAGGAACGGAAAACTTATCGCTATTGTTCTTTGGTATACTAAGAAATGTAAGGCCTAGAGCAGATAAAACTACTCCACCTGATATAGTTGGTATTTTTTTAGACTGGTAATTTGATTTTACACCTTTCCAAAAGTTTGCAAATCTATGCATCATTGAAGGGATATTACAAAATTGTATCAATCACAAAGAACAGACTAAGTAAATAAATTATTTATCATATAGTTGTATGGTACAGGATGTAGAAGGTAACACATCTAGGACTATGATATACTAGACTTTATAGGGCTCCGCTATCACCTTTTTTGTAAATTTGAAGAATACCATTATAGAGTTCCTTCACTATCTGTCGCTATTAAAAGAGAAAAATGAATTCGAAACAAATAAGCTTAAATACAATTTCAGCGTTCGCAGCCTTAAACTTAAAGCGAAGGAGTATACGTCTCATAAACGTTATTTTACAACAGTTTTTTTAGAGTTGCAAACACAGTTACTAAGTTTCAAAAGTCAAAACAACGACCAAGGCGTTATACCTTTCCATTATAAAAATACAACCTATTGCAATAAAAAATACGAATGCAATATCTTCAATCAGGGAAAAGATTAAGCCTTGCTTCGGTAAAGAAAGATGGCTGAGGTATTATAATTAATTGTAAATGCAGACTTTTTGCAAATAAATTAATCTGCATCAATCGCAAAGTAAGATGCTTAATCCATACATGTGTTTACTACAAAATATTGCAGCAATAGAAAAGGTATGTAACAGCATAAACACTCAGATAGCAATACTAATGTGTTAATCTATGATTTCGCCACAAGAAAATTAGTCACTATGCTTACTTGTAATAATCAAAGAAATGTTCCATGTATGTTGTTCTCTTTGGCTAAAGAATTCAGAAGTGTAATGATCTTTATTGGCCATAAAAGATTGCACCGTAAGAGATACAGGCATACATCCAAATTGTCACACTCAAGAAAAACTCTTGAAACCATATGTTTTGAGGATAGTTGCCCCATCTGCGAGGGAATGGAGAGAAGAGATGCAGTCGTATTGGCAGTTAGGAAATGTATAAGTTGGAATGTAATGAAGCAGCCGGGGTAAATAAACAAAGCTAAACTATAATAACTCATAAATAGATCTTTACTAGAAATGTGGATAGAAACGGACCAAATATTTCCGGCTTCATGTGCAATTGTACTAATTAGATATTGACAGGATAAACCAATGCTCCAAATCCTTCAATGCAATCTGTTTTTACTTTCGCCAAATATTTCAATTTTTTTTGTGCAGAATGACATAAGCATTATATCATTGTTACATCCATTTATTGCCTTTTGCTCAAAAAAACTAAGCATGCAGTAAAAGTCACTTCTATGGCTTTCCGCAATTTGTACAAAATTGAGCTGATATATAAATTGTAAAAAGGAGTATCCCTCGCGTATAAACATATCGACAAATTCCAAATAATTACTTTTCGTCATTGCAAAATAGCTGTCAATCACATCATCAGGTATTATCCCTAAAAACTCATCAACAGAAGTCTTTTTCAATGGTGCTATACCTTGCAGCAGATTCATTGCCCTTCTCAAGTCGTATTTGCATTTCACAAAAATTTCTTCATATTCCGCGTCTGAATACGGTAAACCAACAAGCTTTAGATACTTGAAATTTTCTTTTTTACATTCAAATTTGATTTTTAAGAGTCTGCTTTTCAATGGTGCAATTATCTTGCTCAGATAGTTTGTTATGAATATAAACTGTATATTGTAATCTTCTATTATTCTACGCAAACATTGTTGTGCATCGGGGGTTAGATTCTCACATTCATCGAGTATGATGGTTTTCTTCTGCAAGGTACTTGCAAAGGTCTTTATTTTTGTCCGTACTACATTTATTCCCCGTTCGTCACTTGCATTGAGTTCTAAATAATTAGGCAAGGCAGCCAAGAGAGCGAATGTAGTTTTGCCGCTACCAGGTGGCCCGTAGAGGAGAAGATGCTGGTTTGTTTTGGTTTCGAGTAAACTCTTGATATGTGGTGCACATTCAAAAGCTTCAATAGTTTTAGGTCTAAATTTTTCGGTCCAAAGCATATGGAGGTAAAAAAAATTGACGATATAATAAGAAAAAATCCGTGTTGTGCCTTCATTACCTCCATCCAGCTGTATCGAGGGAAATCACAGATTAAGCTATAAAAAATTTATCTAATCTCCCCTTGCAAGCCGATGTTAAGCTATGTCCTCAACTTTCTTTACTCCCCGATATTTCTAAGTAGATTACATAAAAAGCATCAAAAGCGCTTAGAAACAAAACAATAATATTTTGTTGCAATTCTGCACACCAATTAACAAAGACTACGTAAAGGGGTTTTACAATTGAAACTTTTACATTTTAACATATTTTATTTATTGGGGTTATTTGTAGTTTTAGCTTATTTTGCAGTTTCGGATCTGCAACCACTTGGTGATTCACATAACATATTAATGCTCCTGCACACCTCATCGTCTCTTAAGCAATCATCATCTATGCTTCTCCTGTACTCCAAGGAGACTAGCTCAAGAGTTTTCCTAATGACGAGGTTCTGGATGTATGCCTCAATGTGGGTTTACATTTTAATGAGTTCATTATTAAGTGATGTAACTTACGTCTGATAATCGAATACAATTTTTTCAATGCTAAAATTTACAAATCTCCTTTTGTATGGCGCGGTACATAAATAACCAAAGCAAAGTACACTATAAAATATCATCCAAAAATACAAATCAAATTACACAAGGATTTCTTGATTAAAAACAATTAGATTTAATTAACTTTCCTAAAATTTTCTACATCATCTTTCAATTTACTACCTAATGCTCTAAACTGCCACATAACACCTTTCACCTCATTCTTATCCTCAAAACTCAAAGGGTCTCTATAAATTTTAAGCCTCTGCTTTAGCTTATAAATCCTGTCCTTAAATGCACTTCTCTCATACTCATCATTATGATAATTTATCTCTCTGCAGACGTTTACTAAATCTTCTATTTTAAATCTCGCATCTTTATACTTCAATTTTAACATATTGACCCTGTTTAATAAATAGTCACTGCTGTCATTTATATTTTTCATCAGCTCCTCTTGTTTTTTTATTCTTTCTGTCAATTCATCTAATCCTTTTAAAATCACCGGAACGTGCAAATTCGATGGCGCCTTTTGTATGCTTGTATTCCATAAATCATTTGGAAATTCAAGTGGCTTGTCACGCGTCGTGGACAAATTATAGAAAATGTATGTGAACTTGTAATTTGGATGTGATTTATTGTAGTAAGAAAGCAAATCGTCAATTTTGGATGAATGGGTCATAAGGGATTAAAAATTATGCTGAATTGTTTTTACAAAGTCATAATAACAAAGTAAACATTTTATTAATTAAAGACTAACTTATGAAATCTAAGCTAATAGTGCAAAGTTAGCATCCAAAAATTTTGGTCAATATTACTTACTTTGTAAAATAGCCATAATCATTTATGCTTCCGAACCAGCAACATTTATCAACGCCCCTCATTTCTCGTCTCTAAGCTTTTGTTGCATTGTGTGATCGAAGGATATGGCTCAAGAAGTATACTTCAATTTTTGAGCGGGACTTATTGTAGGTGCTTTACTAATACATAAAACAGGATTTATGATATCTGAATCAAATGACAAGTAACCAACAAGCAAATACTTGTTAGAAAGCACAGAGTGCTCATGTAACATTAATTTACAATAATTGACATAACACACCATGTGGAAAGCAATCCCACCATAATCGAAACCAACATAACATTGTCCAAATTTTTTATTTAAGCAATTATGCAAAGTCTATTTGCAAGCCATCATCTGCTACTATTATATTACTATTCTGGAGATCAATCAGTTTTTGCAAACAAGAACTATCTATAGAATGTGACATTCCCACCAGGTATGTTGTATTAGGCCTGACTCTATCAATTACTTCTATGACATTAGAAAAATTCAAATGGCCGTGTGCAAATTGATCTATCGTTGTGCATTCAATAATCAAAATTTCTGCATGTAGCTCTAAATCAAATCGTGAACAATCGCTGACATACAAGATTTTGTTGTCAATAAGGTATGCATAGCACAATACGTTCCCATGCAAGACGTAAAATGGTGTAATCTTGAAATCCGCGATCATGTACGTAATCTTCTCATCTAGTGTACAAGCCAGCATTTTACCACTAGTCTTGACTGCATGTTTATCCTTTTCAAACAAATATGTAAAATTTTCGTTGAGGTACTTTGTAGTTATATGATCTCCATATATTTTGATCTCATTGTTTGTTGGTATCGTTTGTTTCAAGCTATCTAAACCAAGAATAGCATCTGCGTGTGGATGCGTGATTAGCACATTAGAAATTATCAAAGATTCATCTATTGCATCGTAAAATTGCGATGTTTGATTATCAAGTTGTATATGCTGTAAATTACTGGCGTTCAAATGATCCGTAGCATTTTCTATGTTATGTGCTATATTGTTATTTCGCTGATGTATTCCTCCTAGTAAATTCTTTAAATAATCTTCATACTGACTTTTGAAATCTTTTGTGCAGTCGATTAGTAAAGTGCTTTTCTTTCTCAACAGAATCGAAACATTTGTTCTTTTTATATTTTTATTGCAACAAACTTTACAACCGCCTTGTGTCAAACAAAAAAGATTAGGAACGCCAGAACTCGGCCCTGTACCCAAAAAATACACATTTATTTTTTCTTGATGCATAAATGGGCAAAAATATTCAAGGCATAGGGATGAATTAAGACCTACAGCGCTTGACATTTCTTACTTAAAAGCGCACTATAGCTAGTTAGAGAATGGGAAAATACCTTTGTAGCTTATTAAAAAAGTTCCAAACTTCCTTTTTCCTTAAAATTTTTTATGCCGAATGAGATAGCTTCCCTAAGCTTATAAAAATTACTTAAAGTGTGGTTACAAATACGAAGCAAAGCTAATTATTTTACAATTGATTTATGAAGGAAGTTTATCTGCGCCATTTTTTTTATTTTCCGCCAATAAAATTTGTATGCTATTACTAGGTTTCCCCGTTTAGATCTTAATTTTTCTCTAGCCTCGAGGTCCTACTCATTATATAAAGCAAATTACACTTTCTTCCGATATATGTCTGAAGCTTGCGCAGTTAAGTTATATGATTTTTATAAGTGATACATCCATCATAAGCTTCTCACACCCATGCGCAAAGTATTTTTGTAAAGAAATAGTGTAGAAGCATATTAATAAAACTTATCATAAATTTATAAAAAGATGTTAACCTTTTGTCTTTATAAGTTTACTAGGCTCGACACGGTTTCACCATAAGCCGCCTGGTATTTACAGGCGGTAGTGATTGCGGCATCTCTTCACCCCCCTCAGAATACTATTCCCTCGGTAATCTGTACATACTGCTTCAAAAGTGTTATTTTTAACTATTGATTGGATGTATGTCTTTGTTGTAACTACATCTAATCATTATTACAATTAAATTATTTGAGGCTCGATAATTAATGCAAAGGCGAAATAAATATTGAAAGGTTGTATACATAAAGTTATATTGCAAGTTAATTAACGAGGGAAGATTCATGGAGTAGAAGCGCTATGCGAGATATTATTTATGTTTAATAAGAAATTGACTTATAAAATACTTTACCGACGTTAAATGACTAATAATTAGGCATAAACATACTTAACAGAGAGCAAAGGATAAAGTTGCTTGTAATTTAAATGTTTTGGGATGCAAAATGTTCCACTTGGTTTTTATGTCTTTTTAGCCATTTTCATTCTTCGCCTAGCCTTCCTTTTTAATTAATTTTTTATTTACACCTTAATGCATACAGAAAAACAAAAAAAGAAATGGGTTTGGGTTCCACATAATTCATTAGCATACATACCCGCGTATATAAACACACAGAACGAGAAGGAGACAACAGTTACGACGCAAGACAATGTAGTAGTGACTTTGCCCACAACTAGGATACAAAAAATGAATCCAAGCAAATTTAATATGGCAGATGACCTTGCAGTTTTAAGCTTCTTGAACGATCCCAGTGTTTTACACAATCTTAGGATGCGCTATGAACATGACTTGATCTACACCTATTCAGGGCTTTTTTTAGTGGCTATCAACCCGTACAAAGAAATTAAAAATCTTTATAACAAGGAGGCAGTAGAGAAGTACAAAAACAGAAAACATCCGCATATTTTTACGGTTGCAAATGATGCATATGAAAATATGCTAAATAATAAAGAGGACCAGAGTATTCTTATAACGGGCGAGTCTGGTGCCGGAAAGACGGAAAACACGAAGAAGGTAATCACATTTTTAGCTCATATTGCAAAGAAAGAGCAATTTGATAGCAGCGCGACGGAGGAAGTTATTGCCAACAAAATTATTGAGACGAATACTATACTTGAAGCCTTTGGTAATGCACAAACCGTAAAGAATGATAATAGCAGTAGATTTGGTAAGTTCATAAAAATTAATTTTGTAAATGGCAGGATCACAGGATGTTACATTGAAAAATACTTGCTTGAGAAGAGTAGAATTACGCATACGGGGTCCGATGAACGAAACTACCATGTGTTTTATTACTTATTGGAGGCTTTAAGAAAAAATGATAAATATAATAGCAAGGGTGAGAGCAGCAGAAAGTTTCAAGGTACAAGTTCAAAATACGAAAATGTACACGATAAGGACTATCGTGATTTCTTAAACGTACTTAAAAAGGCAGCCTTGCTCAGTAGCACAAGCTTAAATGACTACCTTTACACAAAAAATACACGTAAAAACATAAAGGACGTTGATGACGCATTTGAATTTTACAGGCTCAATCAAAGCATGGATATTTTGGAATTTACCAGGGATGAAAAAATTAGTATCTTCAAGGTTTTGGCAGCAATACTTTACCTCGGCAAACTAGAATTTGAAGAAGAAAATGACCAAGCGTATATCATCAATGAAGAAACTGCCGAAATCATTTGTCAACTTCTTAAAATCCCACTGAAGGTATTTTTGAGTCTTCTTCTTACACCAAAAACTACTGCTGGTAAGGAAATAGTAATAAACTCTAGAACAAAGGATCAGGTCGTCAATATTGTCGAAGCACTGGCGAGACTTTTGTATGAAAGGATGTTTGACGCAATTATTGAAAAAATCAATACATCACTAGGAAAGGAAAGATTTTACAACAAAGAAGATAATAACTTTATAGGTGTCCTTGACATTGCAGGGTTTGAGATTTTTGAGAAAAACGATTTTGAGCAGTTATGCATAAATTTTACAAATGAAAAGCTGCAGCAATTTTTCAATCATCATATGTTTGTTTTGGAGCAAGAGATATATCGTAAAGAAAGCATAGATTGGGAATTTATTGATTTTGGACTTGATTTGCAACCAACAATTGATTTGATTGAAAAAAGCAATCCAATTGGAATATTATCATATCTAGATGAAGAATGCGTCATGCCAAAAGGTAGTGATCTTACCTTTCTTGAAAAATTACGAGAAATTGAGATGAGAAGGGGTAAAAAGACCAAAAAGCGCGTAACATTTTCAGGGGTGTATTCCAGAATCATTGACTCAAGTGGTATAAAGAAAGAGACGCATGAATTTTTGGATAATGCAAGTAAGGTTGACATGAAGAAACAAAATTTTGAATTGTCAAAGCTTAAGAATGGATTTGTCATTGAACACTATGCAGGTTCCGTTGAATACTTGGTTGATCAGTGGCTCAAGAAGAACAAAGACCCTCATTTTGACTATTTGTCAAATTTGTTAAAGCACAGTAGCGATTCTTTTGTCAGTGAACTATTCGCCTTTGACAGTTTTGGCAAGAAAGGTTTTTTCCGAACTGTGAGCCAGAAGCATAAAGATAGCCTCAATTTGCTTATGGCAACTTTGAAAAAAACCAATCCCTTTTTTGTCAGGTGTCTGCTACCAAATAGTCAAAAGAGGCCGAATTTATTCTTCAATTCGCTTATTTTGCATCAATTGAAATGCAACGGTGTGATGGAAGGGATAAGAATCAGCAGACAGGGCTTTCCCACTAGAATACTATATAAAGAGTTTCGCAAGAGATATGGCTTATTGTGTAAGGATGTCGAGGAACAGACGGACAATAAAGAAGCAAGCCTTGCAATCCTCGATGCTGTTAAAAAACATCTTATCACTGAAGTGCCGCTTGATAGCGATTTAAAAATGTCGAAAAAACAGGACGACCTTTTTAAGGTTGGTAATACAATGCTATTTTTTAAGCAAGGTGTTTTGGCAGAAATCGAAACAATTAGAGACAGGGAAACTGAGAAAATAGCGATAGAGCTGCAAAGTCTTATAAGAAGACGCATCGCACTATACAAAGAGCATCTCGAAGAGATCAGAGGCGATGCTGTTAAAATCTTACAAAAAAATGCCAGGCTCAGTATCAAATTTCGTAACTGGAACTGGTGGAAATTGTTTATGAAGGTTAAACCATTGCTTAGCATTTCCAAAATGGAAGATGAAATAAAGCAAATAGAATGCGACTATATCTCTGTAAATGAAAATCTAAGGTTAGAAAGAGTACGATCGGATGATTTGCTTAATCGAGTAAATAAAATTGCTAGTGAGAAGTCCATTTTAGAAAAGCATTTGGAAAACGAAAGATTGATTGTATGTGAAAAGGAGGATTTGCTCATGGCTTTGCGGGAAGAGAATGAAAAGATCAAGGTTGATGTAAGAAATAAGGAAAATGTGATTAGAGACCTTGAAAAGGAATCAACAGAGAAGATCACGAACTACGAAAATGAAATTTGCAGTCAAGAAAAATTATTGAAAAAGCTAGAAGCGGAGAATTTGAATCTAAGAAACAAATTGGACTCTTTTGAGAAAAGTATTGATCAGATGAAAAGGGATGATGAGAATGATATTTTGAAGTCAAATCTCGCAAACAATGCAAAGCTAGAAAATTTAAAATTGAAAGTTGCTCACCTTGAAGAAGAACGCAGGGATATGATTGAACAAATAGAAAATTTGCATAAGCAAGATTTGAACAAATCTGAACATTACGAAAAACAGCTTGATGAATCAAAAAAGGGTAACAGAAAACTGGAAAAGGAAGTTAAGGATTTATTAAATGTAAATGAAAGATATCAGGGGGAAATTAAAAACTTGACTAAGATAACTAATGATAACTATGAAAAAGTACAAAAACAGGGGTTGGAAATCAATGAGCTTATATCTACTCTTGCAGAATTACAAAGAAAACATAATCAGACAAGCCATAAGTATGAGATATTAATCCGGGATTTCGATGCACTGCTTGTCCAAAAAATATGCTGATGAAATTAATGAACTCAATAACAAGTTTATTAAACTTGAGTCTGATGAGGAGAATGCGGCTGCTGCCTGCTTGTCCAAAAAATATGCTGATGAAATAAATGAACTCAATAGCAAGTTTATTAAACTTGAGTCTGAAAACAAAATGCTAAAATCTGAACTTGAAGAAAGGGATGAAAGAATCGAAACGATATCTGCAAAACTGGAAAAGATGTCTAATTTAGTCCAAAATACTCTCAAAGATAAAAATATGAAAATTGAAGCCATCACATCAGATTTTTTATCACAGCACAGAAGCTACAAGAGAAATATTGCTGATCTAGAAGCGGAAATTGTGATTCTCAAAAATAAGGACAGTGGTATATCTAGCATTTCATATGATATTGAAGTTGAAAAAAGGAAGAAATTGCAGATTTTGTGCAATGAGCTTGAAATTAAATGCTTTGCTCTTGAGAATGACTATGAAATATCTAAACTTGAATTGACAAATGAAAAGAATAAGAATGAGAAACTTTTAGATTTGCTACATATTACAGAGGACAAACTTTACAAAAATGAAAATTTAACAGAGAGTATTGATAAAATTAGAGATACCATTAAATTTGCACTAAAGCGCCACACGAAAGCATTTAACAAAATCATCTACAGATACAAAGAGGAAAATTGTGCACTAAACCAAAGCGTTTCTGGCTACATACAAGAAAAAGAATGTTTACAGCAAGAAATCAAAGATTTGCGAACTCAAGGGGGGGAGCTTGAAATAAATGAAAAGGCGTTGCTTAATGAAAAAATATCTAGCATCCGTGATCAGCTTGTAGCGAAAGAACAAGAACTTCGTGATTTAAGTACAATAATTGATAATGATCTAAATCAACTCAGATCGAAACAAAACGAGCAATGCTTACACATTAAAAACTTACAAACGGAGAATCATGCATCACAAGGAAACAATAGGGCTGTTGAAGACAAACTGAATGAAAAGATAAAAACGCATGAACTTGAGTATTGTAAGCTAAAAGAAGAGCTCTTACAAGCTAAAAAAGTATACGGGAATTTAACGCTCTCTAATGAGAAGCTTAAGCTTGCTATCCAAGCCAATAATATTTGCAGTCATTGCACGCCAGGTTCCTGTGTTTGTGATGAGAATTGCGAGATACGTTGTAGCAAAACCAATCAGTATACAAAGAGTTTAGAGGAGCTGAGATTACAATTATCTTTTGAGCAAGATCATTCCAAATATACCAAGCAGCAATATGAAAAGTCAAAATTATCTTTTGATGCTTTATCTCGCCAGTACGATGAATTATCCAAGCATAATGACAATCTTCGATGTGTTATAGCTAAACAGCATAATCAAATTGCTCAATCTAATAGAATTGACATTGAAAGGGAACACAAAAGTAAGGTTGACGAAGAAAATATCAAACGTTTGTCAGGCGAGCTAAAAAAATTATCTGAATTGTACACCAACCTTTCGGATCAGTTTAAGTCATTTAAAAATGTAGTTTCGGCCGATAAAATGAAAGCGGAAGGATTGGAAGAACTTAGAGCTAAAAATTTAAATGCAGAAATACAGCGCAATACTGAAGAGATACGCATTTCCCAAGAGTCTAGTCGCGCTCTTTTAACAAAATTTCACGACTTAATAATAAAGAATGAAAATTTGCAAAATGAATATAACATAGCAAAGAAAGATTTATGCAAAACTAAAAAAAAGTTTAGTGAATTATTGTGCGAGAAAAATAAGCTTGAAGCAGATTTATGTGATCAAAAAATCCTAAATGGGGAACTCATTGATGCAAAATAATAAAGCAACGAAAATAATTTTTTTATGTTAATCTTTCTGGTAAACGAAATGATTTTTACAAAATATAATCTCGTCAAATTTTAATCTGTAATCATTCCTGCTGCTATGTCACTCTTGTGTAATTTATGCCTAAATAGCCGGAGACATAAAGGATATGCTCCTGTGGCCTGATATAATGAGAATGAAACTACTATGGACTTACTGGGTATTATAATCCTAGATACCCAAGAAATCCGAAAAACAAAGTTTCGCAAATTTTTATGCAAAACTAAAGGCAAACTACTTTTTTAAATTAACTATAAATTTAGCTTCCATAGCATAACACTTAGTAAACCTTTGCACTACAAAATCTTTTCACTGCCGCATTAGTCAATGAATTTTCCCTCAAGTTTAATTTCAGCTCCGTCTTTGATCAATGAATATGACCCTAAGAGTTTTCTATTTTAACCCATTTAAATGTTTGCATCATGTAGGTATTTTGCAATGCGTATTCTAATTTAGTTTGTTTGATAAGTTTAGCTCCAATCCAGGTTATTTGAAGTTATATGTCGGGTTTTGTGGTGTTGTTTAAAGGTTCAGAGTTCATTCGCATTTTATTTACTAAATTCTCTATATGCTTTTCACCACAGTATTTAACGGAGATATCACAGCCGCTAATGACGGCTTGTTATATCCGATACTGACATTATCATTTTCATCTTTTCGCTATAGAGCAGGGCAAGGTTATATCAAATTCGCAGTCTTTACGTACTGGACTTAAAGATTATTTACCAATTTTTTTCAATGATAAAGAAATTTTATCTCATGGCCGAGTATTTTCATGGCGTTTACCAATTTTTAATGTCAAACGGATTTAAAATTTACAAATCAAAGATTACTTTTTTTCATAGGCGAGAGTAGGTACAAACAACATTAGCTATAGACGATTCCATATTCGGCATGTATAATAGCTACATTAGATAGTTTTAGATAAAGAAAATAAGGGCATTAAAGAATTAATAAACACAACTTATGTATCATAGTAGAAATTCGGATATTATATATAAAAGTCCATGATGTGTTGGCTTGAATTTATAAAATTTAGCATAGTTTTAGCCATAAGTTTAAACAGAAATTTTTATATATAGAACTGATATATAGCCTGGCTCGTTTAACATGAGTAATAGCGCGATGACTAGGAAAATGAAGCTTTTACTCTCTTGGCGGCTTTAAGTTTACAACATCGCACATTTCATTAAAAAATTGATCAGTATCCAGGGGCGTAATTAAAATAACCTGCCCATTTGCATGCTTAAAATAGTCAACAATCATACCAAGGGCGCATCTTCGATTCAAGTTGTCCATATAAACATCAAACTCGTCAAGGATTTTTAGGTTACAACAAACGCTGGGCCACAGAGATAACATTAGGCAAATTGATGCATAGCTCCGTTCTCCGCCCGATAACGTTCCTTTTTCACCAGCTTTTACATTGTTTTTCATTTTCAATTCTATTTCCAAAGTTTCCTCATCATGGTTAAATTTAAGCTTACCTTCGTATTCTCTAAGTGCTGCATAGTTAGCAAAATCGGCCATTGCTCGATTTGCTTCGGCTAATTTTATCTCCTCTCTTTTGATGATTCTTTTCTCGGAATTCTGGTAGATTTCTATAATTTGTGCTTCGTTTTTGTCGATTAAATCTGATTTAGCACTAATTTCTGCTTGTAACTCGCAAATTTCCTTTTTCGTTTGCTTTTCATCAATGCTTTTTTTGCTATGCTCAATCTTTATCTTGAGCCCTGTCATTTCAGTTTCAATATTGTGCATTGACCTTATACTTGCTGGTTCTGGTCCCATCTTTAGTAATTTTATCTTTGCTGATTGTATGCATTCTTTCAAACACTCATATTCCCTGTTTTTTTCTTCAAAGAGCAGCTTTGTTTTGTTTCGCTTACAAGCCGTATTAGCTACCTCTTTCTCCATCGTTTTACATTTCAAATATAGTTCACTATTAATGTGCTGTTCATCGTACTTGTTCTTGGCTAGAAATGAGTTTTTTACTGCAATTTGCTCTTCAATACTTTTTAATACATCAACCAACCCATTTTTTTGATCTTGATGCATTTGACAGGCTTCCTTGATATTATCAATCTCATCATCTGTAATTTTCTTTTGGGTGCTAACAATCGCATTGTAATCAATTTCTATATTCTTTAGAATCCTTTCAATATTGTTTATATCCATGTCTATTTTGTTCAATTTTCTTTTTGAGGCAACGAATTCCTGATTGTACGGATTAAGGCGCTCTTGGCTTGTCAAACTCTTTAGTTTCGCCTCTAAGTCTGTAATTTTGTCCGCTATGTTTTCAAAGAAGTATTTCTCATTGCTCGACTTGCCAAAGTCAGAAAGACAATTCCCGAACATTTTGATTTGATCACCCATAATTGTAAATGCACAGTCGACAAACTGTGGTCTTGACTTGATAATTTCGTGTGCCTTTTGTCTGTTTTCTATCAAAATTATCTGTTCAAGACCAATCAAAATTATAAGTTGATTGATTATGATGTTTTGTTTAACATCCAATACATCCAGGACTGTTCTATATGTCGTGTTCTTATTGTACCTTGTCAATACATCACTTTTATTGTTTGGCACAATAATATTGCATCCTCGTACTCTATATTTCTTTAGGATACAATGCATTTTCTCCCTGTCTTCCTTTTCAAAAACAACAAAATTTCCCAAAACATTTTTCAGTATAATGCTAACAGGCCTAAACCATTTCTTCTCCTTCAAAGATATTTCAGCTGCTAATGGACCTATAACAACTCCTTTAAACTTCGTGTTCTTGACCTCGTAGATAAGTTTATGCATATCATCACCAAAAAACAAAAGGCTGTTTCTATTAAGATTTTTGTTTTCCTCGACAACTTTTTTGAGATGATTTATCTGCATATTTGCTATTTTTATCTTTTCCTCCTCTTCTGTATACAAGGCTTGTATTTTATTTGTCTGTTCTTCACATTCCAACTTCTGCTTGTTCAATTCCTTTAGTTCTTCTTTTTTCTTCATTATTGTTTCATGCATGCTATCTGCATCTTTTTCGTCATTTAACTTATCATTGTCCTGTATTTTCTTTCTTAAATTTTCAATGTCCTCATCAATGCCTGTAATGTCATTTTCAATTTCGCGCTTTTGCTTGCCTAACTCGTTTAGCTCCCCTGTCAATTTGTTTGTCACTTCCGCTTTGTTCTTTTCACGTTCCGCTATTTCATTCTCTTCGTTAAACAATTGTTCCCTTAAAGAATTGTGTTTCTTCACCAATTCACTTTCTAACAAACTCAGTTCATCAAACTCAATCTTTAGCCTTTTACTTTCATTTTCAAGCATTGATAATGATTTAAGTTCAAGACGTGCATACTGCATTTCAATATCAAGCTCTTCAATTCTTTTATTATATATATCTATGTTCCGCAAACTTTTGATCTTTTCATTTCGTATCTCAAGCTCCTTATTCAACTTACCAATTTCCTCCTTCAACAACGTTATCTTCTCTTGCATACTAATTGCACTCTTTCGCGTATCTTCATGCAGAATCTTCATATCCTCAATTTCAGTCGCCTTAAGAAAAAATTCATACAGGGTTTTTGGATTTGTTACATTCAAAAACTTCTTTGCATTCTCCTGTGTAAGAAAATTCAATGGATTTTTGAGCTGTAAACTATAAAAATCAACAATTTTACTCAAGTCCTTATTTGTTATACTCCATGTTTTATTGTGCTTGTTTTTTATATGCAGTTTTGATTGAACATATGAAGATGAGCCTTCCTGTAAAGAGGCACTATTTTCTAGTTGTGTTCCATTCGATTGGTTGTTCCTTTGACTTGCTTTTTTTACCAACAATGTTTTGACGATTATGATTTCGTCTTCAAAAAAGTCTGACCTGAAGTTTTCATAATTGTTAAGAATAAGTTTAACTTTGCAATGATCGCATTGTGATTTTATAAAATTAATTTGTGTACCTCTTTCAAGTGTTTTTTGACCTAGGGCTAGACCTATGCCGAGCATGATGGCGCTCTTTCCACTACCATTAAGACCGCCGATTAGTGTTATTTTCTTCGTAAAATCTATTGCTATGTTCTTATGGCATAGAAAATTAGTAAGCTCAATTCTCTTCAAAATATTTGTCATTTTTTATGGGCAATATTTTCTTTTTAAAAATTTGATGTCCATATGAAGGTTATTCTAGATGTAAATATGAGTAGACTGATTATGCATATGAAAACAAAACAATGGCAGAAGGATGCCCTAAAGAAACTTATATACCTAATAAAAAATCAATTTTTACCACCGAACGAACTAGGCATGCGATACAAGCAAAGACCAGGATAATTCCTTATGTCATGACCTGGGATGGCGTGGTTATTAAGTACCATAAAAGCCAAGTCCAAAAGCTGGGAATCACACCTAACATTGAAGCATACATCAAACCCTTGGTACTAAAAAATACATTCGTGGCCATATCTCTAGAGCACAGAAGGGGCAATGGCGAAGGACTACTTAGACAGGATATTATGAGTGAGGCGATTGAGAAACTTGTGATGATGAACCAAGTGACAGTGCTAACCTTACGCAATATAAACATAAAACACTATCGAACCAAAATAAAGTAATAACCCCTTTACCACCTAATCCACACTTGGGATAGATCCTATGTGATAAATATAGCAAAAATGAGTTCAAAAACAATTAAGCATACAGCAATATAAGCTAACAGAGAAGCCGAGATGCTTAAATTTAGATGTTATGCAGCGGAAAGAAAAAAAAGTTGTTACTTATAGCAATCGAGCCTGGGCACGTGTAGCTTTAGATGTTATACCCAGAGAATGCCATATAATATGACAAGGATACCATAGTTAGATTTTTTAAAATGGTATTTTTGGCGTAGGTCTCTATTTTAACAATCGCGCATGCATCTTCTTCCAAAAAAGATCAAATCTTCAATGCATTTCCTTGGAAATTTGCGAAGCTACGAAATAGTTGCAGAGATACAAAAATTACACATACATAGTCTTCTATAGATAGATCAAACGCATGATTAAATGTAAAAGTGAAGAAATAAAACTTCTATATTCCTTTCAGTCCTGTTTGGTAATAATAAATGTAAAGCATTTACTTAAATTGTAATTATAGTTCATGTGCTTCGGATACAGAATGAATCTATATTACAAAAGATATAAATTATAAATTATTTAAAATTACCAGGATTTGTCGTAGTTTTATTATATATAGAGGAGAAGGTTTTTATTATATCGTCTCGCTTCTTGAGTATTAACTTTTTAATTAAAGTTTATATCAATGCTCGTACTAGGATGAAGTTTGGATTTTTTTTGTAAGGTGTCCCGCTGACTACATCGCATTATCACTATATAAAGCTTATCTATTTATTTAAAATCCCGAATGTGTTGTACGATTAATCTAAACTTTGTGCACTAAAGTAACCATTGATTTTAATGAAGTGATGCTTATAACGCTTTGTAAAAGTAATATAAAATAGTAAGAGATTAATCATCTCTACGATTAAGTAACTTAAGCCAAAATCAAATTAGTTTTTTATTGAATCAGCAGCCATTCCAATTAAGTCTCCCTTTGCTCTTATTATCTGCCATACGTCAAAGAATCCAGAAACCAGCATCACAAAGCCCATTATCAAAGCAAAGATGATCATTGGAACTCTTCTCATATTCCTTAGAGTAAAGAACAAAATACCTGCTAATAAAATATGCCCAAAGTTTGTCCATAATGAGATTGACCCTACCAACATCTCTGCGGATGTCTCATGCACTCCTAGTATAGCCGTTGTAATTTGAAAACCTAATAAAATAGTTTTCCAGACTAGATGTATAACGCAAATTGAAACAAAACACCTTCTAAGCATAAATACCCCATTTGATTGATAATCATGTGGACCATACCAAATTCGACTTTCCCCCTTCTTTTGTTCAAAATTTCCATTCCTTCTTCCGTCACCATTTAATGGTTTCATTTCATAACCAGCATCAGGGCTGACAGTATCGTTATAGATTCTGCTGCTTGAAACTTCTTTCATTTCGTAACTCATTAATATTCCCTGGAAGTTATTTATTTAAGCAAAAAATGTCTTTTATCGGTGATTGAAGTAAACTTTTATTACATATTTATATGATAAAGAAAAATTATATTTAATTTAAAGTTATATTACCTAGCAAGTATGTTCTTTGATATTCATCCGAACATTAACCCTTCTATTGGCTTAAGTGAACCGAATTTTCTACAGACTTATCCAAGCCAGCTAATCAAATACTTACAACCCGTCTTATAAGTTTTCATTGGTAGCAAAATAAAGGCTTCAAGGAATTGTTAATGAATTAAAGACAGAAATTTTTGTCTTTTTGTCGTCTTTTTGTTTAATATTAACATTATTATAATCCATTGATACCTGTCGCATGGCAAAATTGTAGCGTATTTGCAGCTCATAGAATCATATTAATGTTATGACTTTATATGGTTAGATTTTGTACATCTAGTAAGTCAGATGTCATTATTTACTGCTAATAGTCACAATTCACAAAGCGGGTGGCTTGTTTTCGTCAAGCCTGTTCTTTAAACTTCCTTAATAGCTTTTATTGCTCTTGGCTTCTTTGATCACAATCTATACTTTGGACCGGTTGTTAATTACGGGAAATTTTTATGTCACTCAAATCACTTGCGAAAGTGTCTATTTCTGAGCACAGTTTTACTGTTCGTTTAAAAAATTATTTTAAACAGCATGATTTACAAAGTGGAAGACGATAAATTTATCATGCCATAATGGAGCACTTTAGTATAGATTTCCTGAAATATGTTTCTCTTAATAATATACTGATAGATGAGCCGGCCGGGTATCTTTCAAACTTGCATTTTGAACAAAGCAAACCAATTTATATTAAAGTCCAATTTGATCGGAAATTCATGACCTAACGCAACTTGCATAAACATGAGCATATTTCTTTGGAGTGATAACACTTTTTAATAAGGTCATTATAAAATTTATTTTATATGTGCGTCAAATGTTTTTAATGGTTCTTAGGAATATGCAGACTTGTTTGTTGTTTAGCTTAGTGTAATTATTATATTCAACTAAGTCATTGTCATAAATTAATGCAACATTCTGGAAAATTTGTAGATTAAAATTCTTTCCTCACATTATTGATTATGATAAGACGCAACCATTTAGATATTCATTGATCAAAGAGGAGGATGATAGCTTATCTCATGACCTGGGATGGAGTGGTTTTACCAATTACCACAAAAGCCGAGTTTACGAGCTGGGAATCACACCCGACATCGATGCATACATCAAACCCTTGGTACTAAAAAGACACTCGAGGCCATATCTCTAGAGCACAGAAGGGGCATTGGCGAATGATTAGCCCGGGAGGATATTATTACTGAGGAGATTGAGAAGCTATGTGGAGATATAGCAAGTGGAAGTGTTACTCCAGACGCAATATAAACATTAAATACTATCAACCCTAAATAAATACATTATCTTAGATATTTGTGGATGTTACTAACACATGAACTATTTTAGCAAGACAAAAATGCTAGTTTCGTATCTCAAATAGACCTTATTGATGATCATATATCTTATGTATCATTTGAGGCAGTAACATGCGTTTAATAATATGGGGAGCTATTTTTTTACATAAAAAAAAACTATTTAGACCTCTTATTTGATTTTATAAAATGCATCATACTGGGATTTACAGAAAAAAACAAAGTAGTAATGACGATATGCACTAAAATCAACGCTTTAGACCTTGTTTATTTGTTTATTAGATAAAGAAGCATAAATTATATTAGTGAACGTTTTCTTTGTCTGATAGTCATAAAAGAGGTCAAAGTATATCGATACTGCCATCAATATAAAAATGGAAGTTGTAACTATGATAATCATGCAGTTATCTAGTTTTCTGTATAGAATAGGCAAAGTGATTGTAACTACCAAAGCAACCACGTTAAAATAGAAATATAACGATGTTCCCAAGTCTTTTATCGTTAGTTCATGTAAGCCAGTGATTGCAGCAATTAATTGAGAAACGATAAATACACCTTTCCAAAATATAAAAACGGAGCAAATGCAAAGCACAAACATCCTAAAAGAATAGAAGCAGTTTGTTTCTACCCCGTAATTTCCTTTAGGTGACTTACGGCCTAGTTCCAATTTAGCTGTGTCTGGATCCAGCTTGGTTTCTTCATCTTGAGCAAGTTCAAGCTCTTGATAAAATCTTTCATCCTGTTTATTTGTTAAAATTTCGAGTTCGGTCATTAAACTGTTATTGGGTTGGTCATTCATTATGGGGTAATCATTATTATTTTATAGCATCAAAAAAAATATTGCCAAATCTTTCAATAAACAACATTTCCAAAGGGGGCGAATAAACTGCAACTATTTATCACCGATTACAAACAAGTCTCTCTTATGCGTTTACTTATATATTTCATCACCAATAATGCACCAGCAAAGAAATTTCATTTTCGTTTATCTACAATGCATTCTAGGATATTTAAATATATACATATTATGCTCAATTTGTTTGAAGTTGATATTACAAGCCAAGATAATTTGCAATGCGTTGAAAATGAAAAAAAACGCAAACACGATTTGCTTGCGAATGAACTTGGCTTACTTTACAAACCCAAAGCCAACTAATTGCCTGAATATGAAATAGGACGGTGTGGTTAACAAGTACCACATAAGCCAAATAAAAGAATTAGGTGTATCACCTACCATCGAAGCATACATGCAGTCTCTTGTACTGAGAAAGACACTTGGGGCCATATCCTTGGAACACAGAATGAGCATGGAGGATTGGTTAGGCAGAGAGAGTTTGATGGTGGAGTCAATAGAGAAGATGTGTGAGGCTGCAACGAGTCGGGTGACGCTTTTGCTATTAGAAACTAATTTGTAAATATACCTAATTGCAATGGGACCATACAAAGTAATTTTCACGTGACATTTAGATATTAATTTGGTTAATAGTTATCATAAAACTTTAGTGCGGAAAAAAATGAGCAGCTTTCTACAAATTGGTTATAATCATGAAGCTTTTTAGCAACAAACCTTTTGTAATGCAGTTTTTTGTTTTTGATTTTCACATTGCTTATTTATGCACTATATTTTTTGCTGATGATTGTGATATTGGTGTAGACATCTTGTTAAACCAAAGCAAAAATGGGCTATGGTTAAGTATACGGTTGGAGGGAAAATTAAAAGTGGAGAAATAATAAAGTTCATGTACTAGATTTTTTTTTACCCCCTAAAATGAGTAAAAAAAATTTGAAACCCAATTTTAACGGGTTTAGCATCGTAAAAAAAGCATTATCTTAATCATTTTTAGCTTTTTGTTGTACTTTTAGGGGGTAAAAAATAAAAATATTAGGCAAATTTCCCTCCAACCATTAACTTTTCCCTCCAACCGTATAATTAACCTTAGCCCAAAAATGTATACATAAACAAGTTTTTTTACTACAATTGGTAGCATGTTATACCACCTAAGTCATATTTGAAATACATATCTCCTTAGAATACCTTTAAAGATGTCGCTAATTCCGTAAGCGCCTATAATAATGTCAATATTTACTCTCTGCTGAATTACGACTCTGTCGATTTTATAACAAATCTGCAACTAATAAAAACATCTGTTTTATCGTTAACATTTTTTGCACCCATATGAATGACTTTGACGAAGGCGGTTTTATTCCATCCTCACCAAAACGAAATTTCTCCCGTAAACGAGTAATTCGCAATGTTACAATCAACCAGCTTACAAGCATCAATACAGATAACACGCCATACAAACTTGACGACAGCGAAGTCGAGAACGTTGTTCTTGCTGGATGGCCTATAAATTATAAAAAAATAGCATCCGGAATCTCATTCACTTTAGATGACAAAACAGGTACTATAGAATGTACATTTTGGCAGAACAACTTATTTGATGAAGAAATGGCTGGCAACTTGATTGAAAAGAAACTCGTCAAATTATGCGGTAGTCTAAATGTGTTTAATGGAAAGATCAAATTGACATGTAAATCTATACTTCGAATTGAAGATAGTAATTTTTACACGTATCATCTTACTCAATGTCTATACCAGCATCTCTTTTTTACCAATAAACTAAAAAGGAATATCAAGGTTAAGAGCAATAATATACAGGATGATATACTAGAGACATATAGGAAGAATCAAGATGAAGCTGGGTTGCATGTTGATGTTGTTGTGAGAATGCTGTCTGGGAGGTATAATGAGAGTGAGGTTAGGGAGAATATTGAAATATTGTTGAATGAGTGTCAATTATACAGTGTCGAGGGGTTGGAATATAGGACAACCACATAATACAATTTTAACCTTGTTTTTTTTAGTTTGCATGACTCGAGCATTTATATTTTTATCTATGCTTTCTATTTTTCTATTTTTTTTTATAGCTAAATTTTGAGGCAGCCTGAAGTATAACATTTTGCGAGGTATTTGTGGATTCATTTAACTTCTGACGGGAATGCATAAGTATAGTCTGGTAAAATAATTTACTATAATTTCCAGAGTATTCAGACAGAACTCATAAATTATGTCTTTCGATGGATATGTCGACTAAGGAGTAATCTTGCGTTAAGCGTGCCATTAAAAAACAAGGCACAACTATATAGTCAAGAAAAAAAAAACTCGACTTTTATTAGCTTCTTTTGTGGGAAAATGGAACTCTCATCACTTCATCATTTCTGACTCCATGCACTCTAAACCTCCACATCATCCGCTAATACTATCCCCGGGCCACCCCGACCATACATTTGCAGGCTTCGGTTACTTGTGATATAGTCTAAGAAGGATATGTTTTTAATATGGAATTTTTACGTTCTTCCTGTGTGTAAAAAAAACTCAAAGATTTCTGATTGTAATTTTTTCTCGTATTTATTAACTTTATTAATTCGTCCCTATTGATTTTTACTAAAGTAAATAAATATATGATTACTCCTCGTTGTCTTTATTGGCGAATTTTTTACTTAAAGCATTGAATTATACAATCCACTTACGCTTATTTGACGTCTTTAATTTTTATCCATAAATGCAAGATCATAAAAAAAATATATACAACAGACTAAATTTACTAAAATCACTTCGCACAACCTTACAGAAAATAGATTGCAACGACCTCGACTTGGAAATATCTTTGCAAGAGAGAATACTTAGCTCAAAAGACATGGTTTATAAGAAATCTTATAATGCAATATGCAAAGATCTTAAGGCTCAGAAAGCAACTGGTGGTGACGAGATAATAACCTTGGAAAATGAAGATAATGAATTAACGTGTCCTTTAACAAAAAAATCGATAGTAAATATGTTTGTGGGTGCATGTGGGCATGTTTTTGAAGCTAGTGCGGTTGAGAAACTTTTAAAAAGCAATAAAGCAGCTAACTGTCCTGTGCAAGGTTGTGATAAAAGGTTAAGTAAAAAATATACGGGGTAAAAAAAGGTTTAATAAAAAAATACGGGTAAAAGATTATAATTTAGGCGTTTTGCGAATTTTTTTGCCTCTACATGGTTTTTTTGCATTTGCGTTGAATTATTCTGCATGATGGAAATTTTATATCTCACTAAGTAAATTACTGGACGGAAATACGAGAATTGTATACTTTAACATTTAGTGGTTTAAAAGATTTACTTATTGCTTAAATGAAGCACAAATTGGAAAAAAGATAGAAAATCATTTTTCTTGACATAATCATACTTACGCAGCAGTAGTACCTCTTAGATGAGTTATAGCGCCCGCTGTAAATAAAATACACCGGAACAATCCTTAGATTTTATATCATCTGAGACACAAATTACAAATTAGTTAATAGGGACTCTATAGCCATCTTATTGGTTTATAGAAGACACAAATTGTTTGAGTCCATGCTTTTACAGAGTCTTGGTAAACGCATGGATAAAGCAGCCGAGTGATGTTTTTAGAAGCCTTGAATTAACTTGATGCAGCACAACTTTAAGTTTTGTAACAAATTAAACATCTTTTGTATAAATATGTCCAATGGCTTATTATTTACAACTCCCATTAAGAAATATATGTGGCATTAACGACACCGAAATTGGCACTATCAAGAAAGAATCTACGATAAGAGATTTTTGGTTGCTGACTTTTCTGATTATAAAAAAATCATCTCTATATTACATTTTAACAAAGTCAAAGAGCTGGGAATCACACCCAACGCGAAGCATATATCCAATCCTTGGTACTGAAAAAGACACTTGAGGCCATATCCCTAGAGCACAGAAGGAGCATTGACGAAGGGTTAGCTCGAGAGGATATTATTACTGAGGCGACTGAGAAGCTGTGTGGAGATGAAGCAAGTGGAGGTGTTATACCAGACGCAATATAAACATGAAACACTATTAACCCTTAATAAATAAACTCATATTACATCTAAAGCTGATCAATAAATATTTTTTTACTACAAACCAATTGCCCATACCTCTAAATGACTAATAAAGAAATGTTGACCACTCGCAAGCACATCATTATCATAACTTTTAACCTTATTTGATTGCCCTCTCAGCATATCCTTATATATATAAAGCCCATACAACCCATCAGAACACCCAAATGCTATAAAGTCACTCGTACTATAACAGACATACCTATCTCTTACAGAATACTTTACTACCTGTTTATCGACTACTTTAAACATGAAGGCAGTATTGTATCCAAATGCACCACGCTGCACTTCGAAATTATTTTCTATAAATATACCAAATTTCTGTCCATTGCTATCCTCTATAATTAGCAAAAAGGGTGGTCTAAAGTTACGCATAAACATGCGCATAGTCTTTAAGCTATGACCGTGTTTAAACGTGCCATAAGCAAGGTCCCAATGTGTACTGCTCTGGAAATGAAGAGGTAAGGCCTTTGTTAGTAGATTGTAATTTAAATGTATTTTCGGGCTGTAAGGGATGCCATTGCACAGAAATTGGAAATTTATCACTTCAAGATTGTGTATTGTTTTATGGTTTTGATCTTCGGGTTGTTTTTTTGACTTTTTTGAGAATAAGTTTCGTATGAAGTTCATGGGATAATTTTTCAATTTGATACAATAGTCTTTAGAGTGGCTTAAATAGGCAATAAATAGTACAAAATATAAATTATTATGGTGCTATATAACAAGCGTAGATACATATAAAAAATATATGCCTTTAGTCTTACAATGAATTACGACCGTAGTAACTAAATACGCACATAAATTCGTGGAGTGCTAACACACTTTATGCCCCTTATTCCTTATCTATAATATATAATGGCACTAGCCTGGATA
>JAHDVE020003862.1:0-13570 GCA_022606495.2 Halesus radiatus
TAATAATATGTCGGGCCTTTGCATTAATGTTCAACAATTGCTTGATGTTTGCTCGTACTTGTCTAGGTCATACGTCGAAAGCCTTACGGGGAGTCAGGACAGAGAAATTGAGCAATGTTGTGCAATAATTACGAGTAAAGGTTTATTTACATCGCGCGCTGAACGTGTTCATAGATAATATGAGAAATTAATTTTGTCGTGCCTCCCACTTTACGTGTTAACCTTAACATTGAATCCCCAAAAAATTCACAAGCTTTAATGAAAAACGTACTAAAGAAATTACCGATTTCTTCTGAAAATCACACCCGGAATGCGATTAATTTTTTATTACTAACGTTCCCTAATCACCCTTTTATAATGACTTTTTTTATAACACTTGACAGTTATTTCATATCATTGCGCAATAATAACGCATTCTCTTGTAATTTGACTGTCAAATATATCCGTTAAGATAAGATTAAGCCAGATAAGATTAAATACATATCTTTTAAATATATTTCATTATATTGAAATACTGCACAATGTTCAGATCGTTGAAGAGCAGAGCAGCAAGTTCCCTAATTTTTGACTCACAGGTTGGGCTTCGAAACCTGTCAAAGGAAATTCTTTTTTGATTATAAACAAAAATAAATTTCATGAATCTAATACATTTCCATTTACCCATATATATAATATGAAACATTATGATAATGTCTATTTTGTGAATGTACCTAAAACTTTCTTTTCTACCCGGCCTCGCCAGAGTTTTCAATACGTTTTTTTCCGATATTCATGGAATATTCAATATTTATGCTTTAAGTTTGTTACATATGTCTTTATTTTATATATTTTTTTGTAGCCTTAACTGTAAATTAAGGATACAGTTTTGAATAAAAAGCTCCCGTTAGACAAACAACAAAAAATAGTTTATTGGGACCTTTTGCATTATATTTTTTGTAAAATATCTTAAATTAATTAAAAGGGGTCATTTTTTATTGAACAGTTTAGCCCCAACAACATAGCCTCTTGTAAAATAATACAGTTACAATTTTGACAGTCAGATGGATATTTCAAAGATACAAAGCACATGATGAAAATGACATTACGTTGTGAAAATAGTTGCGTTGACCTAGACATAGCCTCTTGTAAAATAATACAGTTACAATTTTGACAGTCAGGTGGATATTTCAAAGATACATAGCACATGATGAAAATGACATTACGTTGTGAAAATAGTTGCGTTGACCTAGACATAGCCTCTTGTAAAATAATACAGTTACAATTTTGACAGTCAGGTGGATATTTCAAAGATACATAGCACATGACGAAAATGACATTACGTTGTGAAAATAGTTGCGTTGACCTAGACATAGCCTCTTGTAAAATAATACAGTTAAAATTTTGACAGTCAGGTGGATATTTTGGCGATGACATTTATTGAAATAGTTGGTGGCTAGACATAGCCTCTTTTGAAATATTCACAGTTACAATTTTGACAAGTGGATTAGTTGTTTCGAATGCGCTGGCACATGGTAGTGATGTTACGTTGAAATGGACATAATAATAGGTTTAGAGTTTGACAGTCAGATGGATATTTCAAAGATACAAAGCACATGATGAAAATGACATTACGTTGTGAAAATAGTTGCGTTGACCTAGACATAGCCTCTTGTAAAATAATACAGTTACAATTTTGACAGTCAGGATATTTCAAAGATACATAGCACATGATGAAAATGACATTACATTGTGAAAATAGTTGCGTTGACCTAGACATAGCCTCTTGTAAAATAATACAGTTACAATTTTGACAGTCAGGTGGATATTTCAAAGATACATAGCACATGATGAAAATGACATTACGTTGTGAAAATAGTTGCGTTGACCTAGACATAGCCTCTTGTAAAATAATACAGTTACAATTTTGACAGTCAGGTGGATATTTCAAAGATACATAGCACATGATGAAAATGACATTATGTTGCGAAAATAGTTGCGTTGACCTAGACATAGCCTCTTGTAAAATAATACAGTTACAATTTTGACAGTCAGGTGGATATTTCAAAGATACATAGCACATGATGAAAATGACATTATGTCGTGAAAATAGTTGCGTTGACCTAGAAACCCATTCTCTTGTGTATAAGGAATTATTCTTGTCGTTAAAATTAAAGACTTTGCTCGACTGCGGTTTTGGTTTTCTCGAATGACAGGTAAAATCATTAGGTACCAGTGATAGTATCTTTTCGCGAAAGACACCTACAGATTTGTTATTCGATATTTGATTATTTAAAACTACGCACACGATATCGATCGATATAACGATTATATTATGTTTATTCCCGGGTCACTAATAACATGACAACATTTAAAAATCTTCTACTATTATCATCATAAACGTAAAATGTTGCATATGAAATGATGGAGGATTAGCCAGTCGAGGAATTGAACTGAGGACGCCTGAGTGGGAACTCATTTCAAATTCGTCAAGGTCAGTGGCTGAGTTAGCATCGAGTTTGGGTCTCACCCATGCGTCGTGAGTTCAATTCCTCGACTGGCTAAGTCTTCTATTACGACACAAGCAATATCTTCCGCTTACTGTGATGGTAATAGGAGATTTTCAAATATTGTCAGGTTATTCGCAACAAAAGAATATTTGTCTTTCTTTTTAAAAAAAAACTAAAAAAAAATTTAAAAAACTATGTCAACTATGGTGGGTGAAGAGGCTCAGTTTAGTGATCCGGATCACTAAATCCGCTCTTTGTAGTGTACCGGTTCGGTCATCCGGCTCGTTTGAACAACGGTTCGCGTCCCCCCGCACCATGCCCTCTTCCTCGCTCCCTTGGCCCTCCTAACGACGTCCTTAAGACGTTCTTACACGATACTTATTTCGTTCAGTTTTCATGTGGATTGTCTTTGCAGAGAGCTGATTTAGTGATCCGGCTCGCTAAACCGAGCCGCTTCGCCCACCACCAAATAAAACATTAAAAAAAATCGTGAAGTATATTGTTTTTCCTCTCAATGTCAATCTGTCATATTCGAGAGGCGAGCGTAATTTCATATTTAAGAATTCATTAAAACTTTCTCCATAATCGGTGCTAGGTACTCAGGGCTTCCAAAGTAAACAATAAAACAAAAATTTACCTATTTTATTTGTTGTAAGAAACAAACGGATTTGCAAATACATATAACAAAACTTATTATGCTAACAATGGTTAAATTCAGGTGTTATATTTATGAAGCTAATGAGAAAAAAAAGAAGGAAGGGGGAAGACTAAAATCACTTTAAGGGTGCTTTACAATTTGTTAAAGTATGTACCCCCTTTTAAATACTGCCTGTTGTATGCTGATGATGCGGCGCTGATTGTTAACAGTATGGAAGATCTATAGCCCCTCAAATCTAGGTTGAACGAAGTACGTATGGAGAATTATTCAATGATGAATGTAAGGAAGTCGAAAGTCATGGTATTTGAAAGAGAGAAAACAAAAACAGTATGCAATATAGTGATAAATGACTTGGAGAAGGTCGATGATTTTGTATATTTGGGAAGTATGTTTACGAGAGATGGAAAGACTGATAGGGATATAGAAAGAAGAGTGAATGCAGGAAACTCCATTAAGGAAGGACTAAACGCGGTTGGCGCTAACAAAAAAATATTTAAAGAAGCGAAGTTAGCAGTCCACAATGGAGTACTGATACCAACCCTGATGTATTGCAGTGGGGCATGGAACTGGCAGAGGAAGGATGAAAGTAGACCGAATGGCGTAGAAATGAGATCTTTGAAGCGAATCTATAAATGATATTATTAAAGTTTTAAAGCATTGTACCATTAAATTATTTGCTGATGATACATTGTTATATATAGCCAGAAAAAAAATACAGGATGCCATTGAAGAGATACAAAATGACTTAAATAAGCTAACACTTTGGTTAAACATAAACAAACTAAAACTGAATGCTATGAAAACTAAATTTCTGATTATTGATAGTCAAGGTGGAACCGAACATGCAATACTAACCATTGATAACATAAAGATAGAAAGGGTTAACAGCATTAAATATTTGGGTATAATATTAGACGATAAATTAAAATTCGACAAACACTTCGAATACATATCTAAGAAAATTGCTAAAAAAGTTGGCTTCCTAAAAAGAATTAGGAATAACTTGGATCTCAAGACAACGCACCTTGTATACAATTCTATTGTAACTCCTCATTTAAATTATTGTTCTAGTGTTCTATTCTTATGTAACGAGGCCCAAAATAATAAACTACAGGTTATACATATAATGACAACTAAACAACATATAATATATAATACGTTAACAATGATGTACAAACTTAAAAATAACATGCTCCCTAAATATCTGCAAACTAATATTATGTATCATGAAAATATTCACAATTATCCTACGAGGAGTTGCCGAGACTTCAGGCTTCCCAAAACAAAACTTACATGTACACAGAACAGCGTGTTTTATAAAGGGCAAAAACTTTATAATAACCTACCAAATTCCATAAAGGAAGCCTCAAGTTTTGGCACTTTCCGTAAAACATATGCTACATACATAAAGAAAAATTTATGACTTGTATTTCTATTTGTATTAACTGTATTTCTTAAACCCTATTTTTTTTTGAACTGGGGTAACTGTATTTCTTTCTTTTTTTTATTAACTGTATTCTTTCCTGTATAATTTTATGACTCTATTTATTTTATTATGTATCTTATATGTTTTTTATTACGAGATGTATTAAAATTTGCTTACATCTAAATAAAGTTACAAAACAAAAACAAGAATCTCTGGTAAAACTATATATGAAAAATGTTGAGATTTGCAAAGAATGTGAGGGTGATGTAAGCGTAATGAGTAAGATTAAGAAAGGGGTGATTAGATGGTTTTGGCATGTAGAGGGAATGGACGAAGAAAAGAGTGTAAGGAAAATATATGACGCGAATGTGAATGGAAGAAGTTGGGGACGCACTAGGAAGACATAGCAAAACTAAGGGAATCAAATACTTAAGTCGAGGCATGTCAGAGGTCAGAATAATAGAAGATAATGTATAAGACGATGTATGGATGTGAATAAAGCAAAAATTGTATGCCAGGATCGAGTTGTTTGGCGGTTCGTCCTCTTTGCCTACCCCTGCGGAGAAACGGCATGATGGTTAGTTAGTATGTTGATTTTAAACTTTTCTTAAAGGTTTCTAAATTGCTTTCTGACCCCAAACCAGGGAAGGCCATTCCAAGAATGTGGGCCCAGTACATCGAAAGCTCTGTCCCCAAATGTAGGAGCATTCGTACGAGAGGGTTCAACCAGTCTGTTCGACGCATCAGACTTGGCCGACCTGAGCGTGAGTTGTCTTTGAGTAAGATTGTCCCTCACGCAGAGATCAGTCAAGTATGATGGTGCCAGCCCGTTCAGTGCCTTATATACCATAAGACAAATTTTAAACTGAACTCTTTCTGTGACTCGAAGCCAGTGTAGACAATTACGTAGAAGAGGAGTGGTGTGAGAGTATTTGTTGACACCGCATATTAGACGAGCTGATTCGGCAGAACAGCATACAAACTATTGGAGTAGTTCAATCTGGAGATTACTAGAGCATTTTTAGTCTTGGCCGAATCTATTGGGAGATATCTTAGGAGATGCTCTCCATATTTCGAAAGGGTATTATGAAGAATGTCGATGTGTTATATTGCACGCAAATATGGGGAATTGGAGAATTTTTCCTAAGTTTGGTCTTGCATACAGGCAAATGAAAAAACTCGGTTTGTCAGGTTGGTCTTGACGGCATGTGGACCAATATAAAATTGATGAGCTCTGGCGAGTCCAGGTCATTAACTATTCATAATTACACAATAAGATTTGATCAAACATTAAACGTCGTGTTTAAGTTGTGGAATTTTAAAGATTCGGCGTTATTTGCAACGTGTAAATTAAATTAATAATTTATATGCTTAAAGAATTTACGGTGAATGCTATCGATTCTTTCGATGCAGTCTGCGGTATATAAAGTGAGGTCGGATATACGCGGTGTAAATTGATTACAGAGATGTTGCGAAATTGTTTTGATATGAGAAAGAAAAATCCCAGCATTTTATTGACTTTATTGATTACTACATTAGTTTGTTTGATATAATTTTGTTTCACATCCAATATTACCCCAAGGTCTGGGATAGTTTCTACTTCAGGAATAGTATAATATAAGTGTAATTAAAAGAAATTTTATTTTTGTAACGTGTGAATGATAATGTTTTTAAAATTATCGTATCATGAAAATTTTATTAAATTACTACACTTTTTCACTTTCTTGATAATTTACTAGTAAGATGAAACAATAAAATATTATAATTTCTTCGACGATTGGTATTCACTTTGTAGCGTCATTATTAATAAATGAATTAAAAAAAACACACACACTTTGTATTCTACACTTTATTAATATACACAGATCTACATGTTTCGAAAGCGATGCTTTCTTCATCTGAAATATATAGAATTAATTTTTCCATATATTCCTGATGAAGAAAGCATCGCTTTCAAAACATGTAGATATCGGTTTATATTAATAAAGTGGTGAATGCAAAGTATTTTTTTTTTAATTCGTTTAATAAATTATTATTTAAAAATTATTATTTTGGCTATTCAGATGTGGTCACCAACTGCAGCTAAAACCCATTTCAAGCAATGTAACGTTTCAATTCTGAATAGTGATCTTTCACCAGTGCGGTATCTTCCACTCTGCAACGTACCGCAAATATAAGCCGCTCATCTCAACACAGGACTGTCCCAGTGAGATGAGTGGCCAATGTTTTTGTTTTTTAAATTAAAATTTTAAACAAATATACAAATACTAGGTGTATTATTTTTAATGAATTATTTGTGAAACAACACAAATTAAGTAATAACATTTATTTGCGCACGCCTTGATTCGAATCCTCGCCCTCGAGATTCGTAGTCGCCGATAGCCTTGTCCCTCGACCACGGAGGGGGTCAAATCAAATCCGAAGATATTTTTTTTATTAAGTAAAACAAATACTTTGTTTTAATCCACCTATTTATTTTTAAATCCACACCGACCGGTTTCGCTTATCTCAAGATCATTAATCAAATCTTCAGCGATAATTCAAATTTTCTGGTTAATTCCTTTGACATTTTGTCCCTTTACTTTTTTTATGTATTGTCCAATTCTGTTACATGTAAGAATATTTCTGTTTCACACTTCCATTATTTCATTTTATATTTTTTCTCCTTACTTTTTTATATCTCAACTATATGCTCATTTTTGTTTAGTTTTAAATTGTACCTCGATGAAGCTCGAGATAAACAAAACCGGTTGGCGTTGATTTAAAAATAAATTATTGGTTTAAAACAAAGTGTTTTCTTTATTTAATAAATATGTCAAACTACAAAGTATTTGCTTTTAACAAAGATTTTAAAAAAATTTACCATCTTGTTTTTTTTTCCATTTGATTGTCATTAACATTGTATCAATAATTAATATTATATACAATCATTAATTATTTTTATTGAGATTTAAAAACCTCATTTTAATATTTAATCATTGTAGAAAATAATATGAACATAACCAAATAGAAACATGAAAAAGATTTCAGTCGCAGCTTGGACACGAACCCAGGACCTCTGTTATCCGGGGCAACCGCTTAACCATCTTAGCTAATTACACCAGTTCAATTTATGTCATCTTTATCGATATCATATCTCGAATTCAAGATTTGTCAATATTATTCTCTATTTTTTATCCCGTACAAATAAAAAATAAAAAAAACAGATATTAATCCGAGACAGTCTAGTTTGTAATTGTGTTCGTTTGTAATCATCGTAAAGATAGCTGCCAATAATATGGGGTTAAAAATGGAGAATATTATATTTATTTACTTAAATACGTTATTTTATACATAAATTTATCAAAAAATAATATACCCAATTGATATTTGTCCCAGATGCAACTGAAATATTTCATTTTCTGTGGTTTTTTTTCCGTTTTCATGTTTCATTTAGGTTATGTTAATATTATTTTCTACAATGATTTAATATTATATAATTTGTTAGTTGGTATAATTCGTAGAAGCTCCACAGCTAATCATTATATAAATATTATATTAAATGCATTATTGCATCCGGGTAGATACGTACCTACTAGTCTACTAGAGCTAATTGCTTTCAATTATCAAACGTACAAACGTCGATAACAATGCATGTTGATGATTATATGTGTTAGTTGTATTTTTTAAATAAATAATATTATGATTTCTGCTGTGTTATGGTTACATTCGCAAGAATACTGTACTCGTATGTCGAGTTGATTACTCGACTTGGTCCGAGATTTCAGCACGTTTTGAATCGATTTCTATTTGGTTTTTCGCGATGAGCGATTGTGGATTGTTACGATGAATTAAATAAAAAGACACTTTGTTTGAATCTACTTTTATTTTTGTCGATTAGTTTCGATTCGACTGAATCAGCTTCAGGACTTAAAATATATTGATTTCTATTTCTTTTGGATGCTATATAATATGATAACAGTAACCTTTAAATCTATGACTTTTGCAACTTTATTGTTTTACATCTATGTATACGAGGTGTGTTCAAAAGAAAAGGTGAATTTTGAATTTTCGCGGGCTGTGTACATTCGATTATCGATTTTTTTGTTGTTGTTATGTTGGTACACATATGTTTATCATATGTTAGCATTATCAGCCATTTTGGATCAGTGATTTGTTTTTGACAACTGGAAAGGTTAGTCACGTTTTTCTGTGTTCTTCGATTTTTTACTTTAGGTTCGTTTTCTGAGGCATCATCAGTCCGATTGAAGTGAAATTTTAGATTTGCTATGTTTTCTATGTCCTTATCAGCATTTCTTCAAAAAATCCAAGAAATCGATGTTTTTAGATTTTTTACTAAAATTTTTTTTATTAAAAAATCGAAGAAAAACAAAACGTGACTAACCTTTCCAGTTGTCAAAAACAAACCACTGATCCAAAATGGCTGATAATGCTAACATATTATAAACACATGTGAACCAACATAACAAAAAAAACGATAATCGAATGTACACAGCCCGCGAAAAGTAAAAATTCACCCTTTCTTTTGAACACACCTCGTTCTTTTCTACAAAACTTGAATAAATAAATTACTTCTCATACGTACTAGATATTTACTAAACTATAAATTAAAAAAATGTATATCATTCAGTTTGTATATGTATTTATTATTAGGCCTCAAATCCAAAATTAAGTTATGTATGAAACAGGCAGCGCAGCCCTTCCTCTTAATGAAAACATGAAACAGATAGAGAAAATTAACAGGTAACGAACAGTCCGAGTAGCGATCTTACCCTTTATTTTCTGTTTCTTATTTCCATTGAGTTGTTGTTAATATAATAATAATAATTGGATGCTTTGAATAGCGTCGTTATTGTGAAAAATCATCTCAAGGGATTTATAGATGTATTGTTCATATATTCCGCAAACCATAGTATATGTGGTGTCTAGTTATATTTTCCTGCAGTCAAATGGATTTTTCAAAGAATATGGAATTGACGTTAAAGATTTTTGATTTTTTTCTACACGTTCAGTTCACGCTCATACGTGATCATATTCTCGCAAAGGAAATTATGTTCAAAAACCATATAATCTGTATATTTATATAAATTAGTAATTAGTAGGTATTATTTTGTATTATTTATTTCTAAGAGAAAAGCAGCTTTTTTAACAAAAGCAAATATATACATAGGTGGAAAACAAGGTGAAGCTTTAAAAATTTCTCATGGCAAAGTTGGTTAGAGACGGAATATAGTAGTTTTATTTTACATTAAACTAAGGAAGAGGATTTGGAAGGCGATGAAAGGATGGGGATAGGAGATGCTTTCTATACATACTACAATATTGTGATCGTATGCATTACTTTGGTTCGATATTTCTAAAGGTTATTGCTAAAGATGTCGATATTATTAAATTGAGTGTTATACTGTGCACATATACGGGGAATTGGCGAATTTTTACTAAGGTTAGTTCTACATACAAGCAAATGACAACAGTCGGTTTGTCAGGTTGACGGTATAAGTAGACACACCTAGGGCTGGTATATCAGTGAAGGATAAGGAATTCATGACGGGCTTAGCAATAATCCATATGTAGGTCGTAAGCATAGAAAACACAGAAATCACCAATATTACACGTTTTATTACAGATTAATTTTTTTTAAATATTTTTCCTTCCCAAAACTAAAATGTCACTGTCTCGTATATTTATTTTTACTCGGGTTTTATTTACGAGTTGATTTTTGATAAAATCCTCCACACAAACCCCCATGGTTCCATATGCGAGGAACCTTAGTGTAAATGGTATTTGTTTTGCTGGAATCTAACCGTTGAAAACAGATGTTCTGACATGGAAACTATAAAAAATCGCTTTTAGACTGGTTTAGATTAAATATAATCTTTTATCAATTAATATCATCGAAATTCGATGAATCGTCGACGTCCGTACCGGTAAAAGTAGGCAATTTACGAATTTGTGTAAATTTTAGATGCACTTATATTTTGAGAGATGGGATTTGTAATTAGTAGCTGGTAGTGGTCACTGCGCCGGAACTAGTTCCAATTATCGGCTTAGCGGCAAAATTAAGAAAAGTCTTAGCAATGATTTACGTACTTATCCCCCACTGATAAACTGACCCTCAAACTGCAAAAATAATAAAACTAAACAAAATCGGAGTGAATATTAAAATAACTGATTTGAATCCAAAATTATTTTTATAGCTAATAGAAATTACTTTAACAAAATTAACATAGGCAATGCGACTTCATCTTCGTCATTATCGGCATATTCGGCACTATCTAACAGTGACGATAACCTGTTTAGACAACATTATGACAATACACTATTGTATGTAGTTATGTAGTTACTAATATGTTTGGTCTTGCGTCAATAAATGATTAGTTTAAATATGGTAATTTGTGATAAGTACTAATGTCATTTCAGTACGTTTTGTGTCCTACGTTTGGTAAATCTATGAAAATTCTATTTGATTCACAAATCAAACAAATCGATACTTGAGGTCATTGACATGAAAGTTTTGAAAAATTCCATTGAGAAATGAATATTTTTCTCTTATTGTGTTTTAACCAAAGTCCATAGATATTTAAAATGTAAGTGCACATTAAATGTCACAAAGAAAATTATCGGAATTACTATAATAACTGGACAATGGTTGTTTTGCTCCAATTATAAATGAAAATTGACCGAGCGCTTCTTAAATAATCTATGATTAGTGATTGATTATGTACTTCATAATTCATTACCAGTGGCGGATGTCTCTAAACTGCATTTGTGCAGTGATGTATTATAATTTTACCACATTGAAAGCAGCTGCTATTCAAATTACGTGCTTAAAAATCTACCCGTCCGTCGGGCCATGTCAGAAGTCGGAATAACAGAAGAGAATGTGTGAGACGTTGTATGAAAGTGAATGAAGCAAGAAGTTTATGCCAAGATCGAGTTGTTTGGCGGTCCGTCCTGTCTACCCCTGAAGAGAAAAGGCGTGATGGTTAGTTAGTTAGTTAGATAGAGGCGAAAATACCCGTCCGAACTGAATTTTTTTTTTTTTTTTAATTTAAGGTTTAGTAATATAAGGTTTAGTAATATATATATGTATCTAG
The DNA here is from genome assembly GCA_022606495.2 of Halesus radiatus. Taxonomy (NCBI): domain Eukaryota; kingdom Metazoa; phylum Arthropoda; class Insecta; order Trichoptera; family Limnephilidae; genus Halesus; species Halesus radiatus. The sequence continues at coordinate 11,668 of JAHDVE020003862.1, forward strand.
GATGAACGAAGTATGTATGAAGAATGAGCTAATAATGAATGTAAATAAGTCCAAAGTCATGGTGTTTGAAAGAGAGAGTACGAAAACAGTATGCAATATAGTTGTGAATGATGAATACTTGGAGCAGCTCAATGAGTTTGTGTATTTGGGAAGTAAGAGAGATGGAAAGACAGATAGGGATATTGAAAGAAGGGTGAATGCAGGAAACTCCATTAACGGAGGACTGAACGCGGTTGGCGCAAACAAAAAGTTGTCCAAAGAAGCGAAGCTAGCAGTCCAAAATGGAGTGCTGATACCAACTCTGATGTATGGCAGTGAGGCATGGAACTGGCAGAGGAAGTATGAAAGTAGACTGAATTCTGTAGAAATGAGATCTCTGAGACGAATGTGTGGTAAAACCATGTATGATCGAGTGAAAAATGTTGAGATTCGTAAAGAATGCAAGGCTGATGTAAGCGTAGTGAGCAAGATTAAGAAAGGGATGCTTAGATGGTTTGGGCATGTAGAGCGAATGAACGAAGAAAAAAGTGTAAGGAGAATATATGACGCGAATGTGAATGGAAGAAGAAGCCGGGGACGCCCGAGGAAGACATGGCACGATCAAGTGAATCAAATACTTGAGTCGGGCCATGTCAGAAGTCGGAATAACATAAATGAGGCGTTGTATAAATGTGAATGAAGCAGGAAGTGTATGCCAAGATCGAGTTGTTTGGCGGTCCGTCCTCTCTGCCTACCCCTGCGGAGAAACGGCGTGATGGTTAGTTAGTTAGTTAGTTAGTTAGTTAGTAATATATCTAGTACATATGAGAAGCATTTTTTTTATTTATTTTTGTTTTAAATTATGAAAATCATAATTTTAAAGGCATCTTAGAAAATTATTTGCGGTTTAATGTATTTTTTTTAAATTTTCATAATTTGTTATGTAAATATGAAAAACAAAACATTTTAAAAAAACACCTTTTTTCGAGGTAATATTTTTAATTATATACGGCAAAATTGTGTTCCAATGTAAATTGGTCGTTTAAAGTCCACAATAATGCTTATTTTTATTTTTTTATTATTTTACGTTTCATTATATTTTCAAAGCAGGCGGGGTAAAACTATTTTTACACGACCGTTAGCCCCCAAATAATTGTTAAAGGTTCCTCTAAATTCGCGAAAAATCTATTCCTTTAATGGCCAATATTTCACTGTGTAAATCAAAAATAAATAAATTACTTCTAATTCGTACTAGATATTTACTATACTTTATCATTAACTTTGGATGAGTATTTTGGCCTCAAATCCAAAATTAAGTTTTGTATAACCGTTCCTCTTAAAGGTTTAACGAAATGCAAAAATACGTATTTTAAAAATACATATACGCAATAATTTATACGTAAAATTGCACGAAATTGCTGAAGGCGAGAACAATTTTTATCAAAATATTGCACATCGGTTTATAAATGATTTATGACAGTACATTGAACTTAATTATTACATTATTGTAAACAAAGTTTTGCACAACACCTGTTTTTTATAACCGAAAGTATTGCCATTCACTATTGAGTTCATTTTCGTCTCGAACTTCTTAGTCGCAATCCTTGACATAGATAATGTGGATAAATACATGATTAATATTGTTATTTTTCACGTTTTTTTGCTACCTACGTAACTATCATATATCAGATATTATGGTATGGATGGTTCTAATCGTGGATGGCTAGCAATTTTTTCAAATACTGTTTTTAAGTCTTTTATTCGCTTATCTGAACTATTAACAAAGACTTTTTTTTCCATTTGTACATATATTTTTAAGTCTTTTATTCGCTTATCTGAACTATTTACATAGATTTCTCTTCCATTTGTACATATATTTTTAAGTCTTTTATTCGCTTATCTGAACTATTAACATAGATTTCTC
>JAHDVE020003863.1:0-25460 GCA_022606495.2 Halesus radiatus
CAGGCATTTTATTTCGACTGCCAATAATATAATAGTTTATTTCAGGTGAACAAAGTTTGTATCAGTTTTTATTATTGTGACAGATGTTTCGGCGTTCTAGGCCACTTTAAAACTGAGGTTAACTAGAATGCAACGCTATCTATATCGTGGAGACCGGAAGGGCTTTCTCAACTATGTTCAAAGAACATGTTTTAATAATAAAGGCACTTTTTCAAAATTTCACAGAACACATCTTAAAATAATCAAGTCCCGCTTCACAACAACGAGCCTAAACCTTACATATGGAAAGAAAGGGTCTTAGATTAAATTTACTTGAACAATTGGAAGTTAATAAACGAACGAATTATCCTAATATAACATGAATTAATAAAGCGAGGAAAATTATTTATTCACCACTTCTCAGTATGTTCACAAAACCAAATAATATAACACATTTAAATAAATCAACTAATGTCACTTAAATGCGGGGAGAACACATAATAAATGGAAAAACCTGACTAAAGAATTGTAATTAATTTCTAACTAAATCAGTTTACCGGTAAACCGATAATAGATCATTGTATTTAAAAACCCCTCAAATTAGAATCGGGTGGGAGTAAATAAAGTCATATAAATAAGTCATCACAATATGAATTAAACGCAATTTGTAAATGGCCTTGAACGCCGAAACAGCTGTCACAATAATAAAAACTAAAACACTTGCAGAACTTAATAATAACATTATTAAATTTGATTTACACTAAGATAAATCACTAATCGTATTTCAAAAATGCTTTCCAATCTTCAATTATATTAAAATAATCAAGGTTTCTCCGTGGGAATGGAGGTAGCATTCCAGAAATATTTTATATTTTTCTTGAAAACCAAGTTGAAAAATACCTTTACCTTTTGTTCTTTAACTTAATATCTTTGACAAGGATTCTAGATTCATCGTAGCGTGGAATCGTCCTCTGAGGGAATATATTTATAAATGTGTGTTTTTCCTTCTTATTATTTCTCGGTTAGAATCTTTTTACCAGGAAGTCAACATTTTTTAAATTTCGCGATAAAATTGTCGACTAACATTTATCCCCGTAATGTGAAAAAACCTTCTCTTTTCGTCTTGTTATTTTTTCAGAGCGAGTTGGATTATTTTCGTGGGAGATTTTACTTTTTTACAAAATTGTCTTGTAACAAAAAACAAGTTCTAATTTATTTTTTGGTGTATGAATATTAAAAAATCGGCACTGAAGTAAAGTAGCGTGATTTCTGAATATAATAAATAAAAGCTTTACCTAACAGAAACAAAAAAAAAAATAATAAATTATTCTTGGAATGTGTGCTACACTCCCATACGATAAAACATGTTTTCATACAATTACGAAACTGTATCCTAAAACAAGGTTTATTATTTTAACGTTTTGCATGCTTCGGGGTTGTTAGATGTAAGATTGACTACCTGCGTATATACGCGCACTAATAATATTAATAATACTATTTGGACAATTTCTACAGCGCCGTTTTTGTAAAAAATCACCTCAGGTGCGTTATGTAAATATTTTTTTTACCAATTCTTACTCTTATTATTATTTTTTTTTTATTAAAAAGTATTTAATACATTGTATTCTCGAGAGTTAAGAAACTCATAAAAGGATCACATGCAGAACCTGCAGTACAGTTTTTAAAAAAAAACATACTTATTATTTAATATACGTAATTAACATTCACAGTACATTAACAACATTTACAATACATAACATGCATTTGTAATAAAGACATATCACTGGTACATTATAATATTAGTGTACAGAGACACTTATTATAAAGAAAAACTGGTACATTATATAGTTATACTCGTACTTATTACAGAAACACATCACACCATTAATCATTAAGGTATTCTTTCAAATAATAGAGTTTAAGCATCTTACTTTGAGACCTTTCAGATTGGCTTACATTTTTAATATCGTTGGGTAATTTATTGTATTGTGTGTAAACTATATATTCTAAAGATTTTGGTCCATATTTTGTCGAGTGTATTTTTGGTATATATAGTTTATTGTGGTATCTTATATTGTATTGTGTTGATCCACGTCGTGATTGTAATTGTGTGCGGTTGAATTACATGAAAGATAGTATTTGTAATTTCACAGGTGGGAATTTTGTTAAATGGAAGTATTTAGGAGTTTCTGTAGATGTCTTTGAGATGTGTGTCCCATGGAAAACTAAAGGTATCACTAACTATAATTAGTCAATCGATTAATAGATTATGGCTAATAGATTGCATCTACCAGTCCATCGATCTGTAATACTAAACTATAAGTACAATGAATCTAACCAATAAACGTTGTGCTGTGTTCAAAAATACATGTTATTATTATTATTTTTACCAACAATATATAATATTATGGAGGGTAATACTGACCTGGCAGGGTACTAAAAACACTGTTATTCGCTTAATTCAGCCATGCATTTTTTACGAACCACAACATTTTTCATACGATCATCCATGGTTCGATCACACATTCGCCTCAGAAATCTCATCTTTGCAGCATTCAGTCTACTTTCATCCTTTCTCTGCCACTTTCATCTCTCACTGCCATACATCGGGTTGGTATCAGCACTCCATTGTGGACTTCTTGCTTCGCTTCTTTGGACAACTTTTTGCTAGCCAAAATTAGAATTTAATTTTCAAAATATGATTCGTTCCTCTATAAGAAACATATTGAGGTGTGGAGCTGTAGAAAATATTAATACAATAAAATTATTGTAGTTACGGTATATTTATAGGGAATCTGGGAGTGGTACTCACAGCTCGCAGGAATATTTAATTTAAGAATATGAAATTCTGGAATAGTGACCTTTTAGAATAGGCCGAAATTTTGTTGTAGGTACTTATTATGCTCCCCCTTCAACTAAGATTTCCGGGAGGGGGGGGGTTTCTAAGCCTTAGGTACTGATTCTTCAACAAATATAACGATACATTCAAATATTAAGAAATGTTTAAAAAAATAAAGCATTTTTATAAAAAAAAACTGCAATCCTCAATATTGAAATAATTAGATTAATCTATGTTTCTTTGCCCTGCACTTGTGGGGAACATTTTTCGTTATTAAAAACTTCTTACAATTTTTAAGGTCATTTTATAAATATTCTAGAGTCCTAAAATTTTTAAATATTTTAAATAAATACAAATTCTTCTTGTGCCACCAATCTTCTAATAAATGTAACATCAATAGAAAAGGAGGATAAAATAGCACCTGTAAAAATCATATCATCTCTAAGCTTACTTACATTTTCTAAATTATCTTATAAAACTGTGTCCATCTGAAGCAACCCACCAGGTAAGTATGTTTTTCTGTATCTGTTTGTACATAATTAGATAAAGAATAGGAAGTAATATTTGTACATCGCCCTTTAGGTGATTTTTCATAAAAACAGCGATGTACAAATTATCCAATTTTTAATATTATGAATTCAACATGATAAGATACCAACCAGGGAGTTAGTGAGGCAACTAAAAGGATCCTGGTAGGTAGATACTTCGGTAAAAAAACATTAAGCTGTTTGAAATGGAAATGGAAAGACATGAAGAAACACGCGGAGTACCAATTTTTTTTTTAATTTCAATGAAAAATACACCAAATTATTAAAAAAAAATTCTGAGAGTTTAATTAAAGTACGTACATTTACATTCCAATTTTAAAGACACGCTAAGCACAGCGCCCTTGAGGTGATTTTTCACAAAAACGTCGCTATACCAACCATCCAATTATTATTATTATTAAGTGCATGCAAATGACATCAGAAAAAGAAAATTAAAAAAATGAAATAACAGAAAAAAAAATCATTCATGCTTCTACCCATTACAATTTACATCTCTCATTTACCACAAAAGCGAATTTCTCGTGTATGCCTTTAATGAAATATCTCGGTGAGCGAGCAAATTTTCCTCCACACGGGGCCAAGTCTACCTGGTATATTGCTGTTTATGTAATACCCAGCGGCAACAGGAAGACATAGGAAAATTAATAATAAAACAGGTCCCACATCAGCAAAATTAGTTATGTACTCATTAAGGAATCTGATACTTCGCTGGAACTAACCGTTTTGTTAGTATCGGATTCTCGTACTTTACTCGTGGAGAATGGTACTAACAATTTGCACGCCGAAGTGGAGAGAAGCCGTAAATATTACTAGCTTACTGATTTTATTAGATACGAACAATTTTGTATTATAAAAAGTTTGATGTATTAATAAACGTATTAACTAAATCTTACGCTTTTTGTTTATTCCATTCTTTGAATTAGGAAATTATTTTCGTTATTGTTAATTTTTAAATTTATTTTACTAATTTACCCAATTCTAATTTGGACCGTGTTTAAAATAATTCATCTTTATTGACTCGTCCAAATTAGAATTGGGTGGGAGTAAATAAAATCATATTAACAAGGTGGATTAACCACAGTTTGAAAATGGTCTTGAACGCCGAAACAGCTGTCACAATAATAAAAACTAAAAATACTTACATAACATTATTAAATTTGATTTACATTTTTTTAAATTGAATGGAGTTCTACGAATTAAACAAAACACAATGAATAATTAACGATTTATCTCAGAACATTGGACTACTCTAGGAAAAACAGGAGTAACTAAACAAATGAAGTTTTCGACTTACTTCCATTCTGCGAATATTGAAAACTATGGAAAAAAATATTAAAGAAGTTATCAAATACTTTCTAAATGAATACGTATTCAATACAAAATATAAAAATAAACACTCGGCTAAGATAAATTTTTTAATGTTGAAATGTCCCCCCTACATAATTAATTACCTGAAGTGACTTACTGCCAGCTTCCTTGAAGCAGTCGTTTAGTACTGATAATAATAGAAATTCTGGAACGTTGGTGCCATTCCTTTTTTGAAGAAGATTTTAGATATTATGATAATAATGTTAGTCATAACTACGTATAATAAAATTTTACTGCTCCACTCCTTTATGTGGAATTATTATTAAATACATAATATTATACGAACGACAAAAAATATTGTTTTTTATATTTTCTTCAAAAGATTGGTGATCACTTTGTGGCATCATTAATAATAATTGAATTAAAAAATACTTTGTAATCACCACTTAATTAATATATACATATCGACATGTTTCGAAAGCGATGCTTTTCTCATCAGGAATATACAGAATACTAAAAAATAATAATGTCATGTAAGGACAAATGATAAACATAGAACATAGTAATTTAAGAACAGACAAATTATAAACACAATCAAAAATTGATTAAAGCAGGTTAGTAATCAATCAATAATTTTAATAAAAAATTCCTATAAAACATTGAATAACAAATTTATATAAGAAATTAAAAAATAAATTATTTTTATTATTAATATTAATACGATTTTTTTTAATCAATTTTGTCTTGTTTATTTTAAGAACCTCTATGCACTTGCGTAGGTTTTTTATTTAACAAAAAAAATGGTTTCTCGATAATGAAACGGCTGTGATTATCTTGGAGTAGTATTGTAAATTATTGTAGTATTGTAATTAGCTCAGTTGCGTAGTCTCCCGACCCCTGTCGCGACAATATCAACGATGTTGCATTGATCGTTGGCATTCTAAATATCACTTACAGATTACTTTGCGACTCTCCTTTGACCAATGTCACAAAATAATTATAAAACTGCTCCCAGACTTTTTATACCTTACCTATCAACTTTTCACTTCTTTCATGTTTGATATTGATTATTAACTTGAATATTCATAGCTTATCACATTTAAATGGTCAATGAAACTGTCTATAATTGGAAATTTTAACGTTCTAGGCGTAAAAATTGATCACAATTTAAAGTCAACTGACTACATTATTTATTTAAATAACAAAACAAAAAAAATTATCTTACTTTTCTAAAAAAATCAGGAATGTCCTCAGTATAAAAGGTTTAATTAATATCTACGTGGCTCTCTGTAAATCAGTATTAGAATATGACATTATCGGATGAAGCAATGCTAATGATAATAATTCTTAATTTACTCATTAGAACACAAAAAGCCACGATGAAAATTATACTTAAAGTCCTTGTAAGAACTAGCACCGACGAAATCTTTGAAAAACTTAAAATTTTGTCAATAAAACAATTTTACTCTAAAAAAATACTACTTTACGTTCATAAATACAAAAAGCAAGAAAGACCACAAATCATATATGTTAGAAACACTAGATCTCAGAGTCGAAAACACATAAAACAAGGAATCACAAACACACAATTTTGGCAAAAAACTTTTATACTATGGTAATAAACTCTAAAAAAAAATCCCACTATCCTTCAAAAATCACAATGGCCATTATAAATTTAAAAATCAAATAAGACACTGAATACATTGCATAGGGACGCTTAGATGGTTTGGTCATATAGAGCTGATAAACCAAGAAAGGAATGTAAGAAGAATATATGACGCGAATATGAATGGAAAAAGAAGCCGGGGTCGCCTTAGGAAGATATGGCACGATCAAGTAAATTTAATACTTAAGTCGGAATAATAGAAGAGAATGTATGAGACGATGAATGAATGTGAATGAAGTAAGAAGTGTATTAGAACGAGTTGTTTAGCTGTCCGTCCTCTCTGCCTACCCCTGCGTGGAAACGGCGGGATGGATAGTTAGTTAATTAGTTACATTACATAGGTAGATCTGAAATAGAAAATATATTAACACAATTATAGACTAACACCAAAACCACTCAACTTAAAACACCTGACCTTACAATTATTTTTGTTTTTTCATCAAACACATCAATTTAATAAAATTCAATTTCATATTTTGTAAATGAAATCCTCAGCACGGGAAATCCCAGGGAGGATATCATTATTTGACATTTTCTTATAAAAAAAAAGTCAATGAAAAATTATCATCATCATCTTCAATATTTGTTAAAATCGTTAGTATACAAATGTTTAATTACTTGTACTATTTGCTATATCCAAACTTGTCTATGTATTTTTTTAACAATTTCGCATTTATTGCAATGTGTCTTAATCTCTGTAATATATGTGCACAACTACTTTATAGAGACTATGAACAAATAAATGAAAATGCTTTCATTATCAAGTCTTCTTCTAACGAGAACAAATTCATAATAAGTTTTATATTTGGTTTGGGCCAAGTAAGAACACTTATCAAGAAACTTGTTACAAAGTCACATGGTGCCCCGAATGTAGCGTAATTGGATCCAATCATTTAGGTAAGCGAATGTGTTTTCATGTTATTCCTACCCCATCTCGATTCACCTGTAGTTTATCTCCGGCGCCTAATTAGATTATCCTATCTTATCTCTTATCTGAGTGTTATCCCCTAGTTTTTGATGTTCAGCTGAGAAAGACAAAATCGAGTAGGCATCTGCCTACGTTCACCGCTCCGATGTTTCATTAACGATGTCGTTATTCTCGTTAATGAGTGGATTCCCAATTATTTTACGGGAATGAGGGATGCTTCCGTTTAATCATTCAATAACGGATTTTAATGGGGTATTTAATCTAAAAATAAAAGGGTTCGTATAAAATTCTATTTGGTTTGAGCAGATTGGCGAGATCTACAGCAGAGTGCGTTAGAACCTCTAACCACGGGCAAAGGTCCACTGGCTTAATCCCCGACCAAGAGTACAAATTATAAAATCTGTTATTTAATTCAGAATTTGTTAACCATCACCGGTGGTCTAAATCATCGGAATTTCAACATTATAGCGATTCTAATAGGAAAGAATTTTATCTTTCGGTGAGCTGTTTTTCTTATTTTATAGACTCACTTTATTAAGTATTGTGGAGAGGTGGGCATTAAATATAAAAATAAAATGAGATTTTCTCAAGACAGCCACAAATATTAGGTAATACGAAAAAAATTATAAGTCCATATTTGTGACCGGATTTAATTTGCCCAAAAAATTATTAAATGGGCTTCAAACACAAAAAAAAATACATATTTCTTGTAAAGCAAATTAATATGATTTCTTTCATTTTTTAATTAAAGACATATTTTAATGTTACATTCCCACGAGTTATCAGTTCAACTCAGTTTGGAACTCTCAATTTTTGTTACACAATATTAAGTTTAACAACGTTTTCAGGGCATATATGTAAATGAACGTATAAAAACAAAAAATATATTCGAGTACATGAACAATTGGAAAATAACATAAATAAATTTACAGACTCGAAACATGCAGACACAATAGAAAAATATATCAACTTTTACAAGCGAAAAATATACCTACATCAGAATCTCCAAAGCTTACGGACGGCTATCAGAACAGAGTTGGTATCTATTATAAATGGTTTTCCAAAAAGCATTTTAAAAAATAAGATCTGAGAACTTCATATTGAGATTTGTCCGAATATCTCAATTCCTCAGACAAGCAATGTATTCCAATGATTTCAGTCCGTATTTATCGTGTGTATTTTTGATATGTGTAGTTTGTGGTGTTGTCGAATATTACGGTAACGTCGTGATTATAGTTTAGATTTATATTTTTTAACCTTGTTTTTCCACCATTCGCTTCAATTTCTCTCATTAGGGATTCTATAATCCCACTGGGTCTGGTAAGTATTATTATTATTATCTCGGGTCACAAAATTTTTCCTGGAATTCGATTTTTTTTTTTTCAATTTGATAAAAATCTGTATTCGACATATCAAAGATTATAGGCATTTTATAAAACTCATAGGCTGTCTGAAGCATATTTCAATCAATAGTTGACGCTTTTAGAAAAAAAATGGTATACTAAAAATGACTGGGATTGATTTTGACATGACAACTTAATGAGTTATAATGTATTTACTGAAATCTCCATCAAAGCTTTCACTGCTGAAAAAACGCGTTATTTAAGAAAATATGATATTTGTAAAAAAAACTCAATTTCTTGTGGTAAAAGATTTTTGGAATTCATTATGATCCAGCTTAGGCAGCTCATTACTCCGACATTGGCATAACGAAATAAATGTACTACAAACTCCGGAAACTTATCTATTATTCTTATGTACCGAGCTCCCTGTGAAGCTGCAGGCGAGATGCTCAAACTATTTCTGAAGTTTGAGACGTTTATAAATGCGTTTCAAGTATAATGTTCGCACCTTGATAATAAAGCTAAAATTCTCTTATGCACACTCAAAACTCTCTAACGGTGAGAACTTGAATTTTTATTTTGTGACATAATCTTTTTTTTAATAATGTTACTAATCTATGAATTTTTGCTTGCCGTTTAGGTGACATAATTGATTTGACAGTGAAAGGAATGCCTTGTAACAACTATTACTATTTTTAAACAAAACAAAAAAAACATTTATTTTTTTCAAAATATAGCTAAATAATAAAGTTCTTAAGTGGGTACCTATTTGTGTTTTCCATTTTTTAAATATTCTACCAAAAATCCCTCTTTTGAATATTTATTCTTTGTGTAACCAGAGTGGTATATCTATGAGCTAACCTCAATACAACATGGCGGGTTTAATGTTTTTCATACTAATTTTAAAACGTTATAGCAACAGTTTTACATATTGGATTTTATTAAAACTACTCTCTAAACCTTCCAGGCACTAATAATATACTAAATTTCGAGAAAATTTAGGACAGACGGACCATTCATTTTTACATGTAAAAGATAAAGATAACCACAAAGTTACCGCTTCACATGAAAATGTACTATACTTATATTTAAAAATAGATTATTTATACAAAAAGTTCAGCTAGGTAATTATTATTATGCGTTGAGCTGTTTCGCCTTTCAAAGGCATTATCACACTATGGTGAAGCCCCTTAAAGTTCTACAAATTATACTTGAACACAATAAATAAAATGAATCTCTATTTAAAAGCTATCTCTATTTCGCCATAAATGCTCCATAGCTCATCATTTTTTTCATGTAAATGGAGAAATAAAATATTCTTGCTCCCAGCGTTAAAAAAAAAGAAGAAAAAAAGCTTTAGTGCTGGATTCTATAATACCTGTTACCATATATTCAATGTGAGAAAATAATGTGAATATATAAGTATCGCAATATACAGGCAATGTAATGTGTTGCCTGTGTATTTCGATACCTGCATATTCACATTATTTTCTTTCATTTAATAAGAAATTTAGAAAGTGAAATAAATATGTATTAACTTGATAATAAATGAAAAAATATATGGTAATAGTATTAAAATATATGTGAAGAAAAAATATAAATAAAAATAATTTAAAAATGGTTATTACATAAAACAAAATAAAGAAAAGGAAAAACATGAAAGTTAATAATAAAACAGAATAAATTAAATTAATTTAATTTAAGGGATCGTCTTTCAGGGTGGAAGTGGCATCAACTGCATCCATCGCTCACTAATTGGAGAGCTGAGCCACCCGGATCCAGCCACGAAAATGGCGATGGTTGACTTCCTTGCCCCGCTCCAGAAGCTGGCTAGTCGGTGGCGAAGTAAGGCGGGGAATGAGTGGACGCTCCATTTAGTGAACATCGTAGAGGCACTGCAGAACCTTGGAAGTTGCAGAAGTTGCCTGTATGCGTTGTTGTAGCATACCCTTAGCTTGTCCCATTGCGCTGTTGTGTATTGCGACCACAGCTCAGATGTGTATAGGGCTATGCAGTATGTCTTAAAAACAGTTTCCTGACATCGTCGCTACGGTGGTAGACTCGCCTTGAGAGCATTCCGGAAAGTACATATGTATTATATACGAGAAACCAAATTCTATGCGAAGCGAATTTATTTAAAGTTTTTTTTTTCTATTTTCCATGTGAACTGATAAAGTATGATGGATGTGTCAGTAAATGAATGCCGCATTAGGATGACTGAGTTTTCTATTCCGGGTAATATTTTAGTACTATTAAAACATTTATCATATTCAACGTCAGCGCTTACAGCTGTGTGCCGTGAGCCGTGAGCCGTGGTCAAACACGTATGATTTAATTTATCATGGCTGTCATAACCTTAAATTTCCGGTTCACCGTTTAAAGCTTTGGTTAAGCACGTCTGCATAATTATATTCATCATAAGTCTCATCGTACTCAATGCCCGGTTATCTATTTAACGCTGTGACCTTTCACGGATAACTCGATTTATTGTAAATGTATTCACACTCGATGTCCAATTTGTCAAATCAAACTGGGTCGCGAACAAACACGTATGAATAAACTTGTCAAAGTTTTCATCGAAGGCACTTACTCAACGTGCAGTAAACCTACATTCTGAATCAATGTAACATAATTTTCATCCAGGGTGATCAAAAATCAGTGTGCTGTTTTGATTTATTGCCAAATACTTTTCGTATATCTCACATATACACGTTAAATTATTGTGTAAATTTTCACTGAAAACAAGGGCAACAATTATCACATAATTTATTTTAAAATGTAAATATGTTAATTATAAGTCTCTATTCCTAACCCATGGATGTTAGCCACACAACAATATTGTTTATAGGAATATGTTTGTCACTAGTTCTAAGACTTAGTTCTAAGTTGTTAGCTATATTATGTTAGTCTTAGATGTAAGTAACAAATTATAAGTCTGAATTAGTTAGTTTCTAGATCACTAGTTATAAATCTTAGCTGAAAGCAATTAGTAATAAATCTTAGAGGTAAATTATTAGGTGTTAGCTGATGTGTACCAGGCCTTATTCGGGTTCTTTTTTTTTTACTCATGAAGTTGTGAATTCTTGCTTGTCGTCTGAGTGCCATGATTGATTTGACAGTGAACGCAACTATATCTAAACATAGAAACATTAATTTGAAAAATTTATTTCACTCCAAATATGTATTTTTCAAAATGTATTTAAAGAATAAACTCCTTAAGGAGGTACCTACGTGTGTTTTCCAATTCTAAAATATTCTACAGAAACAAACCGTCTTGTTTTGAATATGTAATCTTTTGCTAACCAGAGTGGTATGTCTATGGGCTAGCCTCAATACAACATGGCAGGCTCAATGTTTTTCATACTAATTTTAAAACGTTATATCAACATTTTTATATATTAAATTTCAATTTAACTCTCTGAATCTTTCCGGCACTAATGAGAACAAACTGTGCTATTTTCAGCGAAAACGGTCGAATACTTTTCGAGAAAATCGAGGACAAACAGACAGACATAAAATCATTCATTTTTATACATAGAGACAAGTCTAAATGATGAGTTAGATAAATTATGTTGTAAAGCTCCCTTGAGGTGATTTTCTCATGAAAACGGCCCTATACAAATAATCCATTTATTATTAATATTATTGTTAGTATTGTACCAAAAGTTTCATTTAATGAATGATCCAAATTATCAATGTTTTTTTCTGTGTATGTGGATTGCCGACTTTCTGAGGGAGAGATCGAATCAGACGGTTGCTGATGGTTTCATCTCTTCCTCGAATTTAATAAATACTGGCTTCCCACAAGGATCGGTTCTGTCTCCGACATTGTTTTTGTTAGACATTTATGACATCTTGACATGTGCACCAATCCATTGTTACGCGGATGACAGTACAGTCCATGATAGCTTTTTGTTTGATAAGCCCCCAAAGGGCACACAAACTCCAATGGCTCGGAGGGCTTTGAAGCAGAGAATGGACGGTTACCTCGAGAGGGTCTCCTCTTGAGGTAAGAATAACCTCGTCGATTTTAATGTTTTAAAGATCCAATCATGTCTGATTACGTCTTAAAAGGATCCAAATGACAATCTAGTCTCCTTTAAAGGAAGTAATCTTCCCAACAAGCCCTCCATTGATATGTTTGGTGTAACCTTAAGTGACCAGCTCAGGTACGGGGGCTCTATCGAAGCCAGAGTAAAGTTAGCCTCTCTGAAGCTGGGCGTATTGTACAGAGCCAGCAGATACTTCAATAGTACACAACTGATGACCATGTACAAATCGCAAGTGCGCCCCACTGTAGAATTTGGGAGCCACCTCTGGTCGGGATCCCCAAAATATCTGAAAAAAACCCTTGTCTCTGTGCAGAAACGGGCGGTCCGTTCGCAGATTCGCCTATCTTAACAAACGGACTGCAATCTTTGGAGCACAGACGTCAGGTGGATTCCCACCTGTCCTTGTTTTACGGGTATTTTAATGGAAGATACTCTGAGGAATTAGCATCACTAATCCTTTCACACAGTCGACGTTAGTCACATGAGAACGGGTCGCTTTTACGACTCGTTCCTGTGTTCAACAGCTCGGCTGTGGAATGACCTGACTGCCTCTGTGTTTCCTACATCCTACAACATGGGTCTCTTCAAGACCCAAGTTCACTCCTTCCTATCCTCTAAAATACCATCCACACAGCATCCCCAAAGATGATATAGACCTTGAGGGAAATTATTTCCCTCAGGGTCTCCTGTGTGGTGTCTCCGTAAAAAATATATATATATATATTTATTAAAAGTAATCAACGTTAAATTTATCATTTATAAATATTTCCAAACTCATTCAATAGAGAAAATACATGAATGTTCTCACCATGTTCCAAATAATCTCTAAATTTTGTACATTCACATTGATGCTGAACATTTCGGAACAGAACATATATATTCTCTGATTATAATGCGTGGCAAATGGTGTCGTGAATATAAAACCATATTATTTAATAATTACCCAATACAACAAACTTCCAACAATGCCAAATAGAAATTGTAGTTTTTTTAGTAATTTAATTTTAATTAAATTTATTAATTTTGTTATTAAGTTCTGCAAGTATTTTAGTTTTTATTACTGTGACAGCTGTTTCGGCGTTCAAGGCCATTTTATAACTGTGGTTTATTCACATTGCGACAACTAACTTATTTGATTTTTTTTACTCCCATCCAATTCTAATTTGGACGGTGTTCAAAATTATTTGTTGGCGGTAAAACCGATGTAGTTAGAAAATGATAATAGAAATTCTATGATAAAAGAAATATAATTCTGATGATTCCATGACAAAAAACAGAACAGTGACAAAACGTAAAATTTAAGAAAAGCGAGAAAAAGCAAACTTAACCAATCCTAACCTAACCTAACCAAACCTATACTTACCTAACCTCTCCTAATGATTTATTAAAACAATTTTACAACTTTTTCCACTATTTACTTTTGACCTGACCGGTTTCACCTATCGCGGCCTTTTTCAGACTGGTACACCTAATATCCCAAAAAATTTGTATCTACCGAAGTTTAAGGAAAAATCGTCCCCGTCTGAAGATGGCCTTGACAGGCTGAAACCGGTTAGGTTAAAACTTTTGAAAGAAGTGGAAAAAAGTTATATTGGAATTCTACTACGAGTTTTCAGTATAAAAAAAAGAAATGTTAACGTATGCCTAACCTATCCTAACCTAACCTTACCTATTACTTTATCATGTTCTATTTTATCCGGTTACCAATTCCAATATCTACACGAACCCTATTTTTTTCTGTAAACTCATTCTTCTTCTGAAAATATCTTGCTCATTTTTAGCCAACAACTCTTCTCTCAGCATCTCCATTGCTCTCATGACGCCGGTCACGTTTTATTATTTTTTTATGTACACTAATACACAAATATACATTTAAGACTAAACTTTGATCTTCAACACTGCTTTTTGTGTTGCTCGTTGTATAGTCCACCATCTAAGACGGTTCTTAAAGCTATCTCGAAAATAGTTCTCGTCCGGAGTCTACTGACAATGAAATGGCTAAAAATAACTAACAATAACAACGTAATCTGGAGTGAAATCTCCATGACATTGTTAAGACCAGTAATAGTTGCCAAGTATTATTATTTGCTCCGTGTTTCGACTGTAAATATGGTGAGAATGGTTCATTCGGTAAGCGCTAATATCCACCCTGACTCCAAGGGATTATGGAAGCTTCGAGACGAGCATTGTCACCCAACGACGGACTTAATCGGCCTATGAAATACTTCCCAAAAGGAGATTTAAATAGGGACCAATTAACACTTTGCGATGTTACTAGTGTAATTTTAAGTGAAACTTAGCAACTCAGGAATTTCAAATGTGTTAAGATCATTTGAGTCACGGTGGCGTCTACGTTATTCTGTATTTCACAAAGGGTTGACATTGGCAAATGGCAGGGTTGTTCCGCTTATGTTATTATATTTGTTTTTAAAGTAACGATTGTTATATATTATGTAGTAGGTGATTGTCGATTAATAGATGCTTACCACTGTTTAGGTTAATGATGTGCATGCGCGCACAAGTCCCAAAGAAAGTGTATGCATGGCAAGGCACCTAGTAAGCGTCAAAATAAGAGATTATAAGAAAATATTTTATTACAATATTTCTTCAAAAGATTGGAATTCACTTTGGGGGGTCATAATTAATAAATTAAGAAAAATTCCTTTGTAAACACCACTTTTTTAATATACAGAAAATAATTATATTAAAATACTTAATTTAATAAGCGTAATACTACTTTTTGAAAAGAAGTTCTGAATGTTAGCGGTAAAATTATACGACAAACACCCACTTAGTATCAAACAAACTAATTCAATCAATAATTGAATTAAGTCCAATAAAGCTTGGCTTAAGTAATTAACAGAAGATGCACTGAATAGTATACTTAAATTTTGAATTATAAGTTGAAATATAGAAGTAGTTGAAACGCCCTCAATCAAAACCTAGTTCGCCTCAGTACAGGATCTCCTAGTGAGGAGGGCTATGAAAAAAAATCTGTAATAATAAAATCTGTAATACATGCCTTATCATAAAATGTCAAAAATATACCTAAATTAATAATAAAAAAAACCATCAAAATTAAGCACACTGAAATAATTCGATACAATACTGGAAATACCCTACGCAAACCCTGTAGTTGAAATATACAAATCGCTGAAACCCCTTTATTCAAAACCTAGTTCGCCTTAGCACAGGATCTCCTAGTGAGAAATGTGATTTTTTTTTTAAATATGTAACTATTTTTATTCTAACACATTACGTATTACTTATATATTATACATATAGAAATTAATAAAAAATAAATAAAAAAAGCATCCCTTGAATTTATTTTGTGAAAATAACATTGGGTGTACAGTACAGTAGCAATATGCAGCCCGCTCACTGGGTAGAGAAGATTATTTCGACATTTATGCACATCTAACCACAGTTGACACAGGAATAGGGTGAAATGTTCTCTGGTACCAGTACCAGACACAAAATTTACAATACGATACATATTAATAATAAAAAATAAAAAATTATATTACTATTGAACCTTTTAATAATTTGTATTTTTTTTACGTGATTTTATTTTCTTGATTTTATAATATTTTCTAATAATAAAAATAATATCTTTTTTGATTTCTAATACAAAATTTGTTATTGAATGTTATATAATAATTTTTATTAACATTTTTGACTAATTGCTTACCTACTATAATCGCTTTTTGTTTACATTTATAATTTTTCTATTATTACATTACTGTGTTCTATGTTTATCATTAATATATTTAAAAAAAAACTTTTAAAAACAATTACATTATATTATAATGAATTTTAATACATTTTTATTTTATTTAAAATCGCATAAATAAGCCTTTTAACGAAAGATCGCATTTTGTAAAAAGGTACCTACCTCACTAGATAGTAATGACCTTTTTTGTCTCTACTTCTAAAAGTGACATTTTTCGTCATGGTTAATCTATGCCGACTGAAGAGGTGGGTCATTACACTTATTTTACGAACTCGGTTCCCATTTCGAGTTAAGCCACACGAACTGGATTCCTCGCACTCGGTCTTCGTTTTTTTCGGTCTGCACAGGTCCGCCGTTCTGGAAGCAAAAATTGTTCATATTATACTATTGAATAGGGACGCCTTTTGTTTCTGATTCCAATACAAAACCTTTGCCGTTCTTTGAGTATGAGTTCGGAACTAGTGAATCCGGATTTGTGAACTCGCAGTTAGTTTAGGGCCTTCGGAATCGGATCCATTGGACTCGGCATGCCATAACGACTCACCCCTATGCTGCGCCTCTCGTGAATTGTCGAAAATGCAACATGTATATAATGTTTAATGGTGTTTACTAACTAATAATGTTTAAAGTAAATAATAACGTAATTGGTAACTTACATAATATTGAGTTTTTCTCTTGTTAAAAGTATGCAAATATTGAAATTTTTAATGAATGTCATTATACGTTAATATCTACATGTTTCAGAAGCAAAGCTCCCCTGGTCAGGATAAACAATAAACCTATTAATTACAGTGGTTTAAAAAGGCATTGTTATTAACTTAATAAATGTGACTATACAAAGTAATTTTACATCTTTTGAAGAAGTAACAATATTAATTTGTTTTAACCATTTTTATTTTATACGCCGACCGGTTTCAGAACAATTGTTCCGTCATCAGGGCATTCATATATACTGACTTAACATGAATAATATTTTACAATTATGGGTGTATAACTGATGTCAAAGCGAGGGACTAGTAATGAGTGGAGCGAAGAGATGCAGATTGGGGGTCCCTAATCCCTAAAAATGGTTAAAATATAGTAATATTGTTTCACTTACCTTTAACCACTCCCTTCAGGGAAAAGAAAATCCGATGCTTTCTTTATTGTACTAGCTGATATGTACCCGGCCTTGCTCTGGAATTTTTTTTTTAATAAGGTTATGAAATTTTTAATTTTGGCTTGTCGTTTGAGTACCATAATTAATTTGACAGTGAAAGTAATAACCCTTTGAAGACTTTTCTATCTCTAAAAAAAGACACAATCATTTGAATTTTATTTCATTACAAACATTTTTTTTTTTAAATCTATCTAAATACTAAAGTTCTTAAGTAGGTACCTACTTATGATTTCCATTTTGAAAATTTTCAACCCAAATAAACCTTCGTCTTTTAAATATGTAATCTGTGGCAAACCAGAGTTGTATATCTATGGGTTAACCTCAATACAACATAGCAGGTTAGCAACACTTTTACATATCGGATTTTATTCAAACTACTCTCTAAACCTTCCCGTACAAGAACATAATGTGCTATTTTCAGCGATATCGGTCGAGTAATTTTCGAGAAAAACGAGGACAGACAGACAGATAAAGATTTATTTTTATATATATATATATATTTGTTTAATATATTTTTACCAAAGAATCTGGTAGAAAACAATTCTTGAGAAAATTCAATTCTTAATAACGATTCATAGAATAAATCAGTCAAAACAATAACACTATTACTAGAACTATTTTATTTATTATTTTTGGTTGCTTTCAAAATAAATTTTAATAACTCAAATAAGTATCGTTCTTGAGCAAATACGAGAATACAGAATCTTCTTTTTATTCACTTCGATGCAACGATTGCCCCGCGTTTTATATGGGCAAAACATCGCGTGTTGTTAATATCCGGGTAAAATAACACTTAACATGTCTCAATAATAATAGGTTCTCGAAATTTGCCAACCACCTCATAGAAACAGACCAAACATTCAATAAAAATACAGGCACTAGTTTACTGCGTAAGAATGGAATAGCCATTAAACTAGACAACTTAGAAGCATTAGAAATAAGGAATGCCAAAAACACTAATAGTAGACTCATTAATAATCAAATAAATTTAAATAAAAGTCCGATTCTTAAAATATTCTCAATCAACAAAGTACACATCCTTCCCGGACCAGTACCTGATCCCCTCCCACCCTTGGCCCTTCACTCGCCCGTTTTTATCAATCGATAATACATGTGTATCTTAGTTCATAGTTTATTAATATAATGCCCTGAAGAAGCTACGGTAGTGAAGTGATGTAAAATGTTTTATTTTTAAATTATTTTTATTCATCCTTTCCCGAATGAAAACATTCCATTTGTTATCTATTCGTAATATTACGCTTTAAAAACCTATGAAAAGTGTTTTCCATTGAACAGTGTTTCTTGGCAGAGTTCAATTTATTGTTCGCAATACAATATGTGTGATGGAATATTTGGAAACGATGCGAAAGAATTATTGCGAAAGTTCATGAAGTGAATTTATTTTCAAACACTCTTTTGAAAATATTGGTATATCGAAGATATTTCAACTTTTAATATAAATAACACACATTCAAGGTTATAGCGATTATTTAATAAACACACATTATGTACTTGAACGAATGACAAATAATATAAAATAAAGTTTTTTTTTCTTCATATGAAGCGGAAACTTGGTGATGTGACATTATAATTTATAAAATAAAACAAAACAAAAACAAGTGATGTAAAACAAAGTTATTGTTTTATTTTATAAATTAAAATAAAGTTTTTAAAAAACTATTCGATTATAACCCAGACACCACCACAAAAAAGCCATACCAAGAAATAAACTTGCTGAACATCAGAAATCTGTATGAATATATAATACTCGCTTGCCTATTAATCTACAAAATAAAAAATGGACTTATACATACGAACACAGCATTTATAAAAAACATCACAAGTACTCGAATACAGTAAATTAGACACAATTTCCTTCCCGAAAGCCTGAAAACAGAGAATCGACTAAGAAAATTAAAAAAAAAACTGTTCATCTCAAAATAAGTGAACAAAATAACAATCTACGATATAAAAGAATAATAAATAAGGTAGTGATAATATGTAAAATAGAAATAATGTGACTAACTAACTAACTAACCATCACGCCGTTTCCCCTCAGGGGTAGGCAGAGAGGACGGACCGCCAAACAACTCGATCTTGGCATACACTTCTTGCTTCATTCACATTCATACAACGCCTCATACATTCTCTTCTGTTATTCCGACTTCTGACATGGCCCGACTCTAGTATTTGATTCACTTGATCGTGCCATGTCTTCCTCGGGCGTCCCCGGGCTCTTCTTCCATTCACATTTGCGTCATATATTCTCCTTACACTCCTTTCTTCGTTCATTCGCTCTACATGCCCAAACTATCTAAGCGTCCCTTTCTTAATCTTGCTCACTACGCTTACATCAGCCTTGCATTCTTTATGAATCTCAACATTTTTCACACGATCATACATGGTTTTACCACACATTCGTCTCAGAGATCTCATTTCTACAGCATTCAGTCTACTTTCATCCTTCCTCTGCCAGTTCCATGCCTCACTGCCATACATCAGGGTTGGTATCAGCACTCCATTGTGGACTGCTAGCTTCGCTTCTTTGGACAACTTTTTATTTGCGCCAACCGCTTACAGTCCTCCTAACTCCTAATGGAGTTTCCTGCATTCACCGTTCTTTCAATATTCCTATCAGTCTTTCCATCTCTCGTAAACATACTTCCCAAATACACAAACTCATCGTCCTGCTCCAAGTATTCATCATTCACAACTATATTGCGCACTGTTTTCGTACTCTCTCTTTTAAACACCATGAGTTTGGATTTATTTGCATTCATCATTAGCTCGTTCTTTCATACATACTTCGTTCATCCTAGATGCGAGGGACTGTAGATATTCCATACTGTTAGCAATCGGCACTTCATCATCAGCATACAACAGGCAACATACTTGCAGACTACTCATTTTCGTGCCAAAGCCCACCTCTTTCAATTCTTGCATACAATTATCCATGTATAGATTGAATAACCACGGTGAAATTACGCAGCATTGCTTAACACCTTTTGTGATGTCAAACCACCCCGTAAAATCACCGTTTGCCCTAACACATGCAACGCTTCCCTCGTACAGAGATGCGATTACCTGTATAAGATTTGTATTGACACCATACTTAGACAACACCTTCCATAACTTCTCTCTGTCAACTCTGTCGTATGCTTTTTGTAGATCTACAAAAGCACAGAAAAGTTTCTATTTTTTTGCCAGAAACTTCTCTGTGAGTATACGCAACGAGAAAATCTGATCCATGCACCCACTTCCACTCATAAATGCACCTTGCACATCCCATATTTTCTCCTAATATATGTAATATAGGAATAATATCTAAGGTATATAAATAATATAATGTAATATTAAGTAATATGATATATAATATAAGTATTAAAATAGGTGAAGAATAATATGTATGTATGTAGTTATTTAATGTAATACGGATGTCGTTAATTAATATAATATGTATGTAGTTAATTAATATAATATGTATGTAGTTAATTAATATAATATGTATGTAGTTAATTAATATAATATATTTGTAGTTAAGTTAAGAAAGTGAAATAATTATGTATTTCTTTTAAATTAATAAATAATTTTAAAATAAAATAATAATAGTAAATTAAATGAAACAATCAAACATTGTTTTAACCACATTTATTCTTCACGCCGACTTGTTTCGGAACAACCATTCCATCGTTAGGGCAAATTATATACTAAACAATATTACAAATATATGGCGGAACATAGAGTGGGGGTGGGGGCGTGGCTAGGGATTATTAAAGAGTAGGGGAAGAGATAGGGAATGAGGGAGGGGTGAAAGCAAACATATTTAAATTAGGACTGTAAGATTGGTTTTTTAAATTGTTAATAATAGACACAATATTATTAAGGGATTTCTTAATTTTCAAGGCTCGCTCCTTTACTATTAATGGGAAGAATATTGATCCCCATATTTATATGAAAACTATGATTGCTTGAAATAATATATGTGATTAGCGAATTCGGAAAAAATATTATTTTTGAGACATCTTATGTGTTCTTTGATTCTAATATCGAAATTACGGCTCTTTTTCTCAATATAAAAGGAGGAACAGTCATTACAATTTAGTTTATATATACCGGAGTAAGTTAAATTACGGTCTCGAAAAATTTCCAAGTATAAAAAGCCGGTTTAATATTAGAATGGAGATTTTTGGAGCATTGAACTGATACATTATTAATGTATGAGATTTTTCGCCATTGTTTAATATCATTATTATTATTTATTTAGTATATACTTTGCCCTGACGATGGAAAGGTTGTTCTGGAACCGGTAGGCGTTAAAAATAATTGTTGTTAAAACAATTTTTGATTGTTTCATTTGATTATAATGGATAACCACAAAGTGACAGCTTCATGGAATAGTAAGAAATAAATTCTGTCATTATTTCTACACGTTTTATAGAATTACTCGTGTAGTCCCTTTAATGTGTAGAACGGGGCGAGTACACATGTACAATAAATTATTGCAACATTGTTTAAAAAGGACGCGATATTTTAAAATAAAATGTTACCACTCCTTGACTAGTCTTGTACCAGTCACGTAGATTTCAAAACCTAGAAGTATACAACTTAACAACTGTATTAAATTTATGCCAAAATAGTAAAGTTTATGTCGGTGTTCTTAATGAGAGTGCTCGGGTGAAGACCGCAGACAGACAAAAGACCCACAGATCTGACCTCAGACGTCATCAAACGGAGGCTGTACAAGACGGATTAAGGCTATTGTGGATAAGAAGGAGTGACGAACCAAAGGAGAAGTCATATCCAACGATGTACGCAATGAGTTTTTTATTCAAACGGCTTAGAAATATTTTGTATATTAATAATATAAACAGATTGAATAAGATAATCACATATAAATCTTTTGCTAAAGCTCTTGTAAATTAAACACATTTCATATTTGTAAAAAGCATTAACTTTGTGGCTCGCCATAATTTACTATAAAAAAACACATAAATTTGTTGTAGACCACTTTTATTTTATTAACACTCTAAAGGTTTCGGAATCACCCTTCCTTCGTCAGGAGAATATTATAACTAACTTATGATACAGAATATTGACAAGACATATAAATTTTAGGTTTTTGAGTGGGAGGTAAGCAAATGGGCAAGGGTAATTGCAGGATTTCCGGGAAGAACAAAGGGGTTTAATGGAAAAATATTAATTTCTTTAAATATATTTTTTCTTTATCCTGGATGTTCTGACTGCAACTTTCTTTTTCCGTGGTGAATTCAAATATACGAGTAGATATGTGCGTCTTGTTCAATTTTACGGAAATGTTATGTATGATGACCTTAATTCTGGTTAATTTAAATTAATAATTTCTTCAAAAGATTGGTATTTACTTTGCGGCGTCATTATTAATAAATATATTTCAAATTATTTTGTATTCACTACTTTGTTAATATACACACATCTACGTGTATCGAAAGCGATGCTTTCTTCATCAGTGTATCGGACGAGGTCGTGAGGGAAATGGAAAACGATGACATTCTTCTATTTTTCTCAACACTTGTAAGTGAACGTACACCGGCGAACAGTGTTGCTCCTACGAGTGTAGATTGGATAATGACGACGGACAGGCGAAGTAAGGTACTTTACTACTTACGTTACCCAATGATACCGTGTCCCGGTTCCAACGCCAAATTGTGGGACCGCCTTCCACATTTGATAATATTACAAATCTATGTTTGTTCACGTTTCAATCTAGATTACGGGAGTTCGGCAACATATATGGAAAAATAAATGATATTGAGAAATAGGTCGGGCTCCTTTTAATCATAATAAGTAATAATGACACAATGTATATTTAGAGTTTTGAATTTTATAAAATATTCCCCCAAATATGTTTGGGTCGGGGACCCGTTGATCCCTTTATATAATTTATACCTAAATAAACGTGCGCAAAAGAAGTAGTTTGGGTGAAAGGATAGAACGTGGTTAGAGGCATGACATACGTATTTGGAGCACCCATTGCCGAGAGGGCAATAGCTTGCTCACGCGACATAAAATCGCCCGACCCCTGGCGCCGAGCTCGGAACTGCTCAGCGCTTAGTATAAATACCAGTGGGCATTCACGGGCAAACCTCTCTTGTTTGAAACCGCGCCCCGCACTCATCACTTTCACGACTCACAGCTTCCTGCCTGCTATACTTCGAATATTGTTTTCCTTGCTACGCCCTGGACCATTCGCAACTTCCCGCTCTTGGATAACCGACCTAGCAGAGTTCACCAATTGACGAAAGTAGTCCGCACAGAATATATCCTACTTACGACGGGACTGCATTCTGGCGGCTACATGAACCGGGCTCCTGAACCACTGAAGCTGCAGACGAGTAGCGGCTCCAACAACGACTTGACCGGCCTCTATTTTCACGGTCTATATATCGGACCCCGAAACGTCCGACATACGCCAGGAATATATAGAATACTAAAAAATAATAATATCAATTATAGACAAATGATAAATTTAGAACACAATAATGTTCTATATTTATAAATGTCTAATTATTTTATTTTCTTCAATAAAATTTTAATTACTTTATGGTGTCATTATCAATACAATTACTAAGAAATATTTTGTGTAAACCAATATTTATATATAAATATCAACATTTTTCGGAAGCAAAGCTTCCCTCACCAGGATACACAATATCCATAATAATTCATCTATCTATTTTAAATTTTTATTGTTCCCAACTTGCTTGTGCCGTATTATAGTTATCGTGGTAAAGTCAAATAAAATAATCGATTTTGTGAAAATAATAACATTTGTGTAGTGCACTAAACATTATTTAATAAAAATAAATAAATAAAAAAATAAAACTAATTTGAAGATACCTGTACTAAAAAAAAGCATTGACTTGCATATAAAAATAAATATACTTATTACATTCCAATTACAATCCAATACATAAAAAAACACAAAAAAGTTAAACAACTTAGGAAAAAATAATTTTGAATAAATTTACTAATAGCTAAATCAAATCTACGCGATGACGTGCATGACACTTTCAGCTGCCGAGAGATCACTCATTAACAGTTATTTTTATTGTCTGGTATTGATTAAATTTCTTGTAGAGGTTGTTTTGAGTTGGGGTGTAGCTTATTGTATGCGAAGGGACTAAGAAAAGCACGCGATCTTTGGTAATATTGATACACAGAATACATAATTCATTAATTTCCTGAATTTTATATTTACTAGGACGTCCCAGTACATAGGATTATGACGTGACACTTATACATTCAATACAATAAAACTTACATTAAGAAACTTTTTTAATCACAAATCATCATCCTTGTAAGAAAATATTGAGATATTACGTCTCCGCTGAATGTTACCTGTGTGGGTAGAAATTTAAAGCGGTTTAACCGCCTTAAATATTCTGAATTGAGATAGGTATGGGATATTTTATGTGTGCTCAGATAAAATGCTAAGGTTATGCTCACGGTGTATGAATTTCGTTTCTCGAAAAAGGTAATATTCCTGATGTAGAAATATCAATCCTCGCATATTTGAATTATTAAAAAAGGAACATTTTGTGGGAAATCTTTTATTCAAATCATTTCATTCGGCAGTAAATTGGAACATTATGGACCTTACAGCCGAAATTTCCACAGAATTACACCCAAACAGGATAAAACTTTTCTCTGAAAACATTATTCTCCCTTTTCCTTTGCGCTCCTCCCGCGCCTTCGGAGCCCAGCGCGGAACGGCTACAATATTGCACATTTCAAACTTAATTTAAATCGCTTCATTTTTACGAAGGGTCTTAAATAATGAGAGATCGTTGGGCCTCTTGAAATGCTATTCTGGGGCAGCCCAATCGGGAGCAGGGAGTAATGTTGCCAGAATAATGGAATGAGTAA